>CALNHX010010389.1:0-40749 GCA_940337035.1 Agriotes lineatus | reverse complement strand
GTGGCCTATTGTATTTGAGAATTTGCTAGAGAAAGATTTTGAAGCGAGCAGGTGGTCCGTTGTTCCATATCCTGATTTGAAATTTATTTGTTCGCTTGGCTGCTAAAATTCAAGTTTTTTCTCCAAGGTTATTGATGATTCTTATGACTATCTTATACAATGGAAATGAGATGCGTAGGCTATAGGCCTGTAGTTCTTTTTTAAATCTACATCTGGGATTTTATTAGTTTTTCTTTATTTCACCTTGTGTGATTTCAGGGATCTCTGCAGATTGTTGATTTACTTCCTCCTACCCTTTTGGTTTGGTTGCCATCTTGGATGTTTTTCCAACTCTTGGCTCAGAATAAAGTTCTTTCACGATTTGGAGTAGTTCTTCTCTGTTTGTTATTATGTCGCATTTCTCAATTTTCTATTTTTGTTGTATTTCTGATGTGATTAAGTTTTTCCTAGAGCTTTTAAATTTTACTTTTAATATACGTTATATTCCAGGCGAGTCAAAGAGAGATGAAATCGACTTCGATATTATCGGTTTCAGGAGCCTTTCTTTACATATACAAAAGTAGGCTGGTAACTAAGTCATAACTATATTTGTAGGGTAATATTACTATACTAGAACTCGTGGCCAGGCTACGTCTGGCCCGGCCAGCGTAAAGAAACGGTTAACAATAAAAATGCTTGCTCAAGGCGGCAGCCAGCCTACGTCCGGCCCTGCCAGCGTTAACAATACAAATGCGGTCTCGCCATTCGTGCGCGCGCGCCACTTGCTAGCATGCAGGCCGTTCCTGCTGCGTGTGCGCGCGCCTGCTTACGTCCGGACGGCCGGCATCGGCTCTTATAATATAAGATTACAACCATTAACATACAGAAACCGATAAACTATTGTACAAGCCACGGATGCTATGAATCATAACAGCCTTAGATGTCTTAAAATTTCGCTCTACGAGCTCGGTTGATGATACTTATCACATTCTTAGATATGTTAATAAATATAACGTGAGGACTGTATTCAGTACAGTTGATATTTACCAAACCATGCCGTTTAATTAAGGACAACATTCAACACAAGACACCATTGAATGCCACAGAAGTTTTAGCCACGAAAGGATTTCAAGCAAAAGATGTAAAGATAAAAGAAAAATTGAAGTCTGTTTTTTATTCGGTTGAATTAGTTTGATAGGATAAAATCTAGTATCTTCCAAATTACTCTTTAGATAATAATTTATTACAAAACAATGAAAGGAAAAAACTTTATTACCATATTAATGTTACATTATTAATCCAATTATTTGAGCTGATAATAAAAATAGATGTTTCCGGAAGCATTGGTTTTGTATATTTTGCTGTTTTGTATAAAACGCAGTACCTAATCGAGTAATAAAACGCTATGAAGTCAATGTTTCCAAGTATCAACTACAATTTTTACAGTAATTTTATCAGTCATTCTTACCTAATAAAATCTGGTGTGATACACGCACACAACTTCCTTTTACAGTGATCTTATAATTAGTCAAAAATTGGATTTTTAAGATTTAAGCATTTGTCAAAATTTTTAAAAAATTACAAATTCTACAGTAACCGTACAAAATAGAGCGTTAGTTGAAGAGACAAATTTTCTCTAAAATTTTAAACTGAATTCAAAAATGTACTAATATACCGGGCGTCCTATTTAAAATATGAGTTAATAAAAAAAGAAAAAATAACAAAAGAAACCCATTTTAGAGGCATTCAACTGGAAAATCACCTATCTCACATCAACAGCCAATTTCGAATTTTTGGGGCGAATCCAATACTTCCTTTATTATAAAAGGCAGTAAAAATTGTATGGTCAGGTTGATGGAGAGAAGCTTTTCGAGCCTCTGGCTTAGTCTCGGAACGTCAGAGAATTTTTTTATTGTAACACTAGGTGACTAATAATAATAATAAACTTTATTTATCAGCAATACAATAATATGTTAACACAATAATGTTGGAATCAGGACACAGTTGAGCGCATCTTTAGACGCTTGCTGTTTCACCACTGAAACCTGTGCCCTAATGAATCTAAACATGCTTGCCAGTTCCAGAAATTATACAGAAATAATACCGAAATAATACATGCGGTAAATGAACTATATCAAGGGTGTGAAATTTAATAATATACAATATTCTGCAGCTATCATAAGGATTACAGATTATAATCTAATGTGACTGCATAGTGCATAACTACATATTTTTTATTTTAAAACTGTTCTTTTGATAAAAAATTTAAATGAAACGAAATGTTGTTATAAAGATGTACAATATTGTGTGAAGGAAATCGAGTAAGTAGTTCAGTTTGTTAATAGTTCTTCAAACTTAAGATTCAGATTATTTATACATTTGTACGATAAGTTAACCTGGTAAATATACAAAAGGATCGCCTGAGTAGCATAATAGAATAAAATAAACATGAGACGTGAAATTGTCTATTTTGCTTATAGTAAGCAACTGAACTTTATGAGATATTGGCTGACATTTCCTAATTCCAAATATAAGTCTTAAGCATGCATTTTGTGCTATTTGTATTTTTAGTGGCAATAATATTTAAACAAGGTCCATACGCGCCATCACAATAATTAGATTTCGGCAAGACCAATAAATCGCATAACTTGATCTTTAAATTATTATTATTATTATTATTAGGATAGTTATACAAAGCGGAGGTTTATAATAACCTATGACACTTTTAAAATCAATATTTGTACACAATACAATATAATATATACGAGAAAAAATCACAATTCTGTAATAAGAGTGTCCAATACGTTTCAGGAACACATGTTTCGTAAAGAACAATGAACATAAATACAAAAGTATATAATTCGATGGTATTTTTTTTTAATTAACAAACTTGATAATAATCTGTCATAACCATTTTTGAAGTGGTAACTAGGTATATGTTATGTTTAAGAGTATTGACTTTAAAGTACAGTAAGTTCTTTAAATGCATCTCAATATGTGACCATTAAATCGCAAATTGTTGTCAACAACCAAACTCAGACTCATAACCTGTTCTGTGAAAGGTAGGACATCATCAACAATTTTTATTTTAAAATCATTGTTTACGGCCACATATGGGCAACCCACGGTCCCCGGGCCGGATCGGGCCCTCCGCCAGCTTCAATCCGGCGCGCGAGAGATTCAGAAATTGCAAATAACGCACAAAAAAATTAAAGATTTAGCACACATAGTTTATTTGTAATTGCTGTCAAACAACAGTAATAATAAAATAAATATAAAATTAAAAATATTATTAAGCGTACGCAGTGGAACGCCACAGATCGAGTCAGAAATAGTCGTCAGAAAGAGACAAACAGATAAAGATAAACATTCGGGAAACCGTCCAATGACCTTGAAACGTTATTCATAACGTTTAACGTTAGTCATTACAGTCGGCCTGACTGTTCGCATCACATATTCGCGTACGATTGAGAGTATTCCAGTTGATTATTGCGGGTAATATATAAACCGCTCAGCGCGCGTGTCAACTCATTACTTCTTAACAACTGATAAGAAAAGACGCGGGAAATATTCAAGCAAATTCAGCTCATAAGAAAAAAATCTATCAAGATGTCTGATTTAAAAAAGCGGAAGGTAGACACAGAATGTCGTCAATTCCAAAACAAATGGACTGATGAATACTTTTTTATCATGCAAAGTGGTAAACCTACGTGTTTGTTGTGCAATGAAACAATTTCTGTTTTAAAGAAATACAATACGAAGCGGCATTACTCCAGCAAGCATTTCGCTTAAAATCATTTACTTATGGGCCAGTTAAGAAAGGATAAAATTAAAAAACTTATTACCGATTTAGGCAAACAGCAACAAATGTTCCATCCACAAAGATCAAATCTAGACAGTGTTGTTAAAGCTAGTTTTATAGTTAGTTCCAAACTAGCGAAAACATCGAAGTCATTTTCTGAGGGATAGTTTGTTATAGAGTGCCTAGTAGATGTTGCAGAACTTTTGTGCCCAGAAAAAAAGAAAGAGTTTGAGAAAGTGAGCTTATCGCGACGTACTGTTGTTCGACGTATAGATATGATGGCTAGTGATATCAAAAAAACATTGACTGAGAGATTGGCTGGTTTTCAAGCATTTTCGATTGTTTTGGATGAGAGTACATATTTATCCGACACAGCCCAGTTAGCTATTTTTATACGAGGCGTTGATGAAGAATTGGTAGTGACAGAGGAATTACTTGCTTTACGGCCGCTACAAGGGACTACTACTAGAAAAGATACTTTTGCCGAGGTGCAAAGTACTTTTGAGCAATATACTTTGCAGCGGTGTAAATTAGTTGGAGTGTGCACAGATGGTGCACCTTCAATGGTCGGTTCACGAAAAGGTTTTATCGGAATTCTGAAGGAAAGAGCAACCGCTATGAATGTGCAAGAATGTGATTTAATAATTCTGCATTACATTATTCACAAACAAAACTTGTGCTCTAAGTCCATTCGATTGAAGAACGTTATAGATGTGGTAGTAAATACTATCAATTTCATTAGATCCCGCGGTCTTAACCATCGCCAGTTTAAAGCATTTTTGAATGAACTCTCTTCAGAACACGATCATGTGACACACTATTGCGAAGTAAGGTGGCTAAGCAAAGGTAAAATGTTTTATGACCTTAGAAAAGAAATATCTGTTTTTATGGAAAAGAAATAGAAAACATCGCCGCAAATTTGCGATTCAACATGGCTTTGTGACTTGGCAATTCTGGTGGACATCACAGGACACTTAAACGACCTGAACTTGAAGCTTCAAAAACAAGGGCAATTGGTACATCAGCTGTACAGACATCTGAAAGCTTTTCAAAACAAAATTTGCTTGTGGGAAACACAAATGAGAAGTAAAAACTGTTTTCATTTTTTAACATTACCCAGTCACGAAAATATTGAATACGGTCGCTATGCTGAAGAACTGAAACTACTGTCACAGCAATTCACTGATCGGTTTACCGATTTTAAGAATATGGATAGCACTTTCAATATTTTTGCAAATCCTTGTAAGTGTAATATGCTTGTTGTAAAATAACCTCTTAATCTAAAAACAGCGTGGCAAGAGATAGATGTAAAATTACAACCCCCAATGACGTTTGTTGGCAATATTGTGGAAAATTAGCTATAATTCAAGGAGGCGTTGAATATTACATGACAACTAGCAAGAAAGTGAGAAAACCAGATGAGGTACTAAACGCAATAGGCGAGGACACCGTAAAAATGTCTAACTTCACAATTCTGGAGAAGGGTAGGGAGAAGTATAAAAAAGTTGATGCAGAACTTGACAAATACATGAGCTCGAAGAAAAATTTATTCTATGACAGATTCCCGTTCTGTAGCAGAGAACAGAAAACCGTTCGGCTTTTTCCTTCAATACCTAAACCACGAAACATCCACCCAAGATTTGTCCAGCGTATAAGAAAATGTGACAAGTGTGGAATACACAACCATTTAGCTGTGATGTGCAGAGCCAAAGTAGAGGGGAGAGTAGCAAAAATTAAAAAGAAGAGGATTCAGTTGAGCTGTACATCGCTTATCTGAAGGTGACCGAAGTAATATCAAAACCAAAGGAGAATGAAATAATAATTTATTTCCACACTTATGTACAGGTAAGGAGACATTCTAAAAAACTAGGAAATATACCTAACCACAGTTCCCAGTAAAAGTGGTTGGTGATTATAGCAACTGACAGCGCAATGACTGTTTTGAGTTCAGTCCTTTGGAAATGGCTTGATAAGCTTTGACATTCCGGCTCCCCGCAGTGCATGTGGTATCCGGCTTAAAACTAAACACAACAGCTTATGTACAATATTTTCTTAGCAGTATAATAATTAACCATATTCCCTTACCAGTGTATTCTTATAGAACAGTTAATATTTATTACACTAAATTATTAAAAAATAAAAGGTTGTTCCAATTGAAAAGCCATTTTTTCAACTTCTTACAGAATAAATTTACATTGCAAGATTCTTTAATTTATAGTGGTAATTTATTCAAATAGTTAGGGCCTAAATATAGAAAACAGTGTTTAAATTTGTATACATTTACTTTAGGCTTGATAAATACTCTACCATTATTACTATGTGTATTATAATTTATTCTAGTATTACCTCTGTTACCAATTAAAATATAAAATAACCGCAGTGTTCTGAAGACAAAAAGATGTTGAATTTTAATTCCTTGAATAGAGGAAAGAATGAGTCGCGTTTATTTTTGGGTTTTTCTTACATTTTCAATAAACGTTTTGTAAGTTCCTCCCCAGCATACAATACCATATTGAATTCTAGAGTGAATTAGGCCAAAATATACTGTTCGTAATAAGTTGTTATCACAGAAATTTCGTAAGCAGTAGAAGTTTCTAATATTGAATTTTAACTGATTATGTAAAACTGATAAATGCTTTTTCCAAGATAAATTTTCGTCTACATAAACCCTTAAATACTTAAAACTACTTACTTTCTCTAATATTGGACATTGGCACAAATTATTCTGATTACAATCAAATTCGTGATACTTTACTGGAGAGTTGTAATCAAAACTATTGTGATCACAATTTATATAATTTGTTTTTGATGTATTTCAAATCATTTTATTTACAGTACACCAATTTCTTAGAATTCTTAAGTCAGTGCGTAAGACCAGAAATAAATTTTCAATGTTTTTGTCGGAATATAAAAAGGCAATATCGTCTGCAAAAGCAATGGGTGCAGGTGGTGAGTGTAGAAAATATAAGAATCAGTAGAATCATTAATAGGCAAGAATTCTAGAAAATTGCTGAGAAAATGCCAGCTCTTCGGGAAAATCTGAAGCTAACTGCCGCTGTCCTTGAAGCTTACGGAAGTATTAGAATCAAATCTAATTTAAAAAGTTGATGTAGTTAATAATTGTAATTGTAAGTATCAAAATGCAGAACAATTTATTACAATAAATGACATTATATTTACCGGTATAGATCAAAAAAGATTGTAAACCAATTACAATGCAACCACTCAGAGTTCCGGTAAGTCAGAGAAAGATTAAAAGCAAAACTTGATCCGCTTGAAAGAAAAAACATAATTTCTCAAGTAAATGAACCTGCTGAATGCCTTCGCAATCTAGTAATTATTGAGCAAAAAGACAATAGTTTAGTAATAGGTCTTGCTCGGCAAGAATTGAACAAGGCAGTTATAGCGAGTATTTAATTTCCACTTTGGAGGCTATTGCTATGAAATTAAAAGAAAATTCGGTATTCGGCAGTGCCAAATTTAATAGAGGGTGTTTACCGGGTGGAATTACATATGGAATCGAGAAAGCTTGGCAGTTCTAACACCCCCATGGAGCCTATAAATTTTATCGTTTAGTTTAGTCTTCAGGTCACAAGATTTCCATTAAAAATCGACTACACGAATAAGTTATCAAGTACATTAAATAATTAAGAATTTGAGGAAACGAGATCCGATTCAACAGACAAGCATGAATTGATAACATCGAATCCTCTAAAACAATGTTCGAACATTTTGAATAACAACCAACGTAGGGCTTTATATGTTCAGCCCGGGCATATAAAGCAAATTTTAAGGCAAATTTTAAAAAATAATCCTGATTTTTGGAACAAATGTTATTAAATTACTGACCTCGATAGGTTATTAAATCTTGCTAAGCAAATCATAAAAGAGCATTCGTGTAGCAGTATAAGTATAAAATATTATTTCCTATGACTAGTCGGATAGCAGCTAGTTTTGTTCACGAGCAAAAGCATATTTGCTGAAAGCACGTTTGTTTATAGCTGGAATGTCCATGTGTATCTTGTGTACTCTGGGCTGTGCAGAATGTACCACTGTAGCTTAAGTACTAATAATTATTGTGTTGAAAGCGAACAAAATGGTTGCAGGAAGTACAGATTATAAAGTAAAATACGATTAAAAATAATTTACTCTCTCATAACAGTTGTCGACACCTGGCTTCATTAGATGATATTGTTTTATAATAATTATTTAATAATTTCTGTTTGCTTGTTTAAAACGTTGTATTACCTTATGGGTATCTAAATACTACTAAATACACATATACGACAACAACATCTAGTGAAAGTAATTGAAACAGTAATTTATGTTGTGCAATTACAGTTAGCAACTAATTGATAATTGAATTACTACTTCAGTTAAGTAACTGTCTGTGGTAATTCAATTACTTTAGTGGGCAGTAATCGGTAATTAATTACTCTTTTAAAATACTTTGCCAGCTCTGATGTATTTAAATATGCCTAATAATAGTAATTTATTATACAAGACGATAAAGTTAAATTTTATCCACGAGTGAATCGTTTAACGTCGAGACGAAATCGAGACGTTAATGATTCAAGAGTGGATAGAAATAACTTTATCGTCGTGTATAATACAATATTTTTTTCTATAGCAACAACTTTAACAATTTCAAAAGAAAATAAGGACAGTCAATCACATTTCAAAATGTCAGTATTAGCTAGATTGGGTTGCTACGATAATGCGCAGCTGTCATATTTAATTTAAACAAAAGTTAGAAAATTAAATTACTTTATCTATCCTTGATGTTAAAGTGCTACTTTATCTACCCTTGCTGTTAAAGTAAAACTTGACCTTTTGTTTTGAGTTGATAAAAGCACACTTTAACATGTGCTATAGAAAAAAATAATTTTTTGTATGGCTATCGCTTTCTTATTCAAGGATTCTGTTTTCTTGTTGGTGCTATCTCATTTGTATTACACAGGGTGATGAAAGAAAAACACATCTAGTTGCCTTTGAAATGCTTTTGCTGGTAAATTTTTATGTGCCGCTATATCCTTTGTTGTTCTCGGGTTAGCCAGAGCTTTCAATTCTTAAGTACACTTAAGCTCTATCTAGGTCAAAGATAATAAAACCACATGTAACACAAAAATTTCATGCAAAACAATTTCCCAGGCAAATACTAGATGTAGTTAATTCTTAATTACTTTGTATATAATTATAGCCAAATTGGTATATTCCGTATTACAGGTATAAAGAACAAATAATGTACTACTATGACGAATAATATTATTATTCCTCATAACTCAGAGTTCACGTTTGGTCCTCGGAATGTAAAGTTCTATCGCTAGTGCTCTGGGAATTCAGGCGATACAAGTAAGTGACCTTCGTGTCAAGCGCTCTTAGATAGTAGTATTGTTACCTATCTATTAATAAACAGTAATACTATTCAAAGTTTAAATAAGCCTGATGGCTTACTTTCAAAATGCATCGATTCAATATAACGAACAAGCTGAACCAATACAAGCAGAACAAGCACCTCTACCAGCCATTATCCGATAAATACGACCCAACAACAACCAATGTCATCTGCAAAAACTGCAACTCCTAATTAATTCTACAGCATTCCATACGTATCACAATCGCATGGTCAAGTCCCGCAAAATGCACACGAACAAGATTCGCAAACAGTGGAAAGTAAAAAACGGCAAAGAAGCTCAGACAGAAGCTCCATAGTTCTAGTTAATCTCGGCTCACAAACACTACTTATAGGAAAACTTCCATCCCTGTCTACTAGAAGAACTGATTGAATCTGTTTTAAAGAAGGTTGAAGAATCTTTACTTCTAGAAACTTCGCTACAAACTGAAGCAGATCTACGACACGCTGTCGAACACTTCAATCAAGTCGTACAAAATGCTGCTTCGTACGCGACTCCTAGAGAGACCGCGAGACCGGAATACACGTACAGATGAATGCCCAATTGCAGTCAAAAGGCAAATAGCTGAAAAAAGGAGATTAAGAAGACGGTGGCAAATTACCAAATTTCCAATCGACAGAACGAACTTTAATCGAGTCTCGGCCAAACTTAGACTACTCCTTAAACGACTTAAAAATCAGGTAATTCAACAATATCTGGAAACGTTATCGCCTACTGCGGCAACTGACTACTCTTTATGGAGAGCCACAAGAAAGTTGAAACAACCAACCCAACACATTTCCCCACTCCGCAAAGACGACGGAACATGAGCAAGAAGTTCTACTGAAAAGGCGATAGTATTTGCAAAACATTTAGAGGAGGTATTCGTGCCACACCCTTCAGAGGCCACTCCCGAAGAAGAAAGTAAAGTTGAGCAATTTCTAACAGCACTGTTTCAAATGAGCTTACCAAGCAAACGTTTCAGCACCAAAGAAACTAGATCTGTAATTAGAGGTCTTAAGAATAACAAGTCGCCAGACTATGACTTAATCACCAGTAAGGTATTAAAAGAACTACCCGAAAAAGGCTACCAATGCCTAACAAAGCTGTTTAATGCTGTTCTCAGAGTGGGCTACTTTCCTGATCAGTGGAAAGTAGCTACTATAATACTCATATTGAAACCAGGTAAGCCACCTGAAGAGGCGACCTCATATAGACCAATAAGTCTGCTTCCGCTCCTTTCAAAGGTGTTTGAAAAACTACTGCTATCTAAATTAGGACCTGTAATCTTGCAGAATAATCTACTAACAAGACACCAATTTGGTTTCCGCGTGCAGCACTTTACGATCAAACAGGTGCTGTTATTGTATCATTCACGGACGCTTTAACCATCAAGCAACCCATCCTAAAACTAATCAATGGCAAAGTAGATTGGAACATCTTTGAAGATCAGATGAATAGTAAACTACACTGTCCAATAAGCCTTCAAACCGAAAAAGACATTGATGTAGCCATAAGCCATCTTACCTTAACAATAGAGGAAAGTATTAGACTTGCCACCACAACAACTCCCAGACGAACTTATCAGACTGATTATAGTCCTCCTAGATACGTCATTGAGCTAATTAAAACTAAAAGTCAACTTCGACGGGAATGGCAAAGAACCAGAGATCCCCAACTCAAAAACAGTCTAAACAACATAACCCACCGACTCAAACTAGAGTTAGACACCTTAAGATTTACAGCATACCAAAAGCACATAGCTGACTTTAGCACGAGAGACTGGGGCCTATGGAAAACTACAAGAAAAATACTAAACCAAAAAGCAGAACTCCCCCCATTATCTTCCGAA
The DNA here is from genome assembly GCA_940337035.1 of Agriotes lineatus. Taxonomy (NCBI): domain Eukaryota; kingdom Metazoa; phylum Arthropoda; class Insecta; order Coleoptera; family Elateridae; genus Agriotes; species Agriotes lineatus. The sequence continues at coordinate 29,723 of CALNHX010010389.1, read as the reverse complement.
AATAATAACATAACCTATACCACAGACCTTGGAAAAGCTGCCGCTTTCGCCAGTAATCTTGAAAGTAATTTCACTCCTGTAATCACTTGCACGCCCACCCATAAACTGCAAGTCATCAATGATATAGAAAGTAGAGTACCTATACCCGACTGTATCCAACCAACTTCACCCGACGAGCTCTTTAGCATCATACAGAACTTCCCAGATAAAAAATCTCGCGGACATGACTTAATCACCAACAATATCCTCAAACACTTCACTAAGAAGACGTTAGCCTATCTAAGCTCAACACTCAACGCCTGTATGAGACTGGGCTACTTCCCACAAACTTGGAAGCATGCACAGATCGTCATGATTCCAAAACCGGGTAAAAACAAAACGAAATTAAACAGTTACAGACCCATTAGTCTACTGACATCACTTTCTAAGCTCTTCGAAAAAGTAATTCACAGTCGACTACTTAGCATATTGAAAATCATAACACAATACCTAAATATCAATTTGGCTTCAGGAGAGGCCATTCTGCGAGTTACCAGCTTCAAAGAATAAGCGAGCTCATCGAACGGGGCTTCAACAATAAACAATACACCGTAGCAATCTTCCTCGATGTCGCTCAGGCGTTTGACAGGGTATGGATAGAAGGCCTCAAGAAGAAAATCCTTCATATTATAATGCCCGCCTATCTCAAAGCAACCATATTCTCCTTCCTGGACAACATAACATTTGCTGTCAAAATCAAAACAACCCTGTTTTGCAGTCACCAAGATCCGAGCTGGAGTTCCCCAGGGCAGCATCCTGGGGCCGACTCTCTTCAACATATATACGTCTGACTTACCAGAGCCTGGTGCTACAATAGCTACCTTCGCAGACGACACCTCTATGTTCACGCAAGCCGATAACCTCAGTGAAGCAATCTCCAAATTACAGACCGCAACTGACAAACTTTTAACTTGGTTCAAAACTTGGAACATCAGAACAAATCTCGACAAATGCCAAACCAAAATTTTTACACTAAGAAGGCTCAGCAATCCTCCTTACATACAAATAGCGAACAATGAAATACCTTAGAACCCCAATAACAGTGCTGTCAAATACTTGGGATTATATCTGGACACTCGATTAAGCTGGGGGTACCACATAAACCAGAAGCTTACCCAAAGCTACACTAGACTACAACAATTATACCCACTTATCAACCGCAAATCCTCGTTAAAAATTGAATGCGCAACACTACTTTATAAAACCCTAATTCGACCTTTAGTCCTATATGGATCACCGGTCTGGTGCAACACCTCAAATACCGACATACAAAAAATACAACGCCTCCAAAACAAAATCCTAAGAATCATAGTCAACGCACCGTGGTACGTTAGAAATACCCAACTACACGAAGAACTCGGCATCTTACCCATTGATCAATACATCAAGAACTGTGCGGAAAAATTTCTCTCAAACGCGAGTGCATATAGTGGTGCGGAATTCTATCAACTCTTTAAACCTAATATTCACACCAGGCTTAAACGCAAACTACCACAGGACCTAGTTATAGCAAACCATAGACAAAATTAACTAAATGTTAATTCACAGTGCTTATTATTTTGTCGCACTATGTCACAATATATATTATATATATAATATGTCACAAAATCTGTTAACCATGCTATGTATAACAAATGATTGTTGATCTGGCAATAAATGTATATTTAAAAAAAAACTAGTTGTTATTTATGTTTACTAAACTCTAACAATTTATTATGGCTAAATACTCGCTCCAAGAACGTTTGGTTATTGTCCAAAAATTTTACGAAAATCGTGGTTCTTATGCGAACACTTTTCGCCTACTTCGCGAAAACTTTGGTTGAAATAATCGTCCTTCTGTGCTTTCTATTCGTCGCATCGTTAAGAAATTTGAAAGTAATTTTACTCTTCACGTAAATGGATCCACGAAATTCATCTGTTAACTGGCCACCTCGTTCGTGCGATTTGACGCTATTAGATTATTTTCTTTAGGGATATGTAAAGTCGCATGTTTACGCCGATAAACCGGAAACAATTGAGCACTTGGAAGCCAACATTCAACTCCTTATTGCCGAAATACAGCCTGATTTACTGCGAAGAGTGTGTGAAAATTGGACCTCCAGATTACGTCATGTACGCGCCAGCCGCGGCGGTCACAAACCCGAAATCATATTCAAACAGTAATGCCATAAAATTATCTTTCAAATAAAGCCAACTTCACGGATATTAAAAACATTTTCCTGTGTTTTATTTCAATTTAAAGTTCTCCGCCTCTAAAACACACCCTTTAGTAAATTTTAAACCCAGCTGCTTACGTTTAGTAACGATGTGTGTTTTCCATGTGAAACTTCTATCTAAATGCATTCCAAGATCCTGCTACCTCAGACTGCGGCAACGGAATGTTATTCAGCGATACTGGTAGACAACTGCCTTTCCTCAACGTAAACGGTATTTAACCTAACGCTAACTGCCTTCCAAGCATGTAACCTATTACTGCAGTAATAGGTACCGAATTAAAGCTGTAATTTTTTTTTATAACAGGTTCTCGCAACCGATTATCTCCAGGTGGAGTATTATTTTCGCTAAAAATTTGCTGGACGGTCCGGGCTATTGCGCATGCGCAAAAATGTAACGTGGAACATATTCTCTTCTCGTATTTTTCTCTAAAAAAAATCATCAAGACCTGACAACTAACCTAAACCGCTAACCTGAACCACCGTCGAGAGCGCAACATTGCTTTAAACTTTACCAGACGATAGCGCCACCCACAACATTTTGACGCACGCTGATCGAACTAAAAACCTTACTTCGCTCGCAGCGCATGGACAATAGACCGGACCGTGCACCAAATTTCGCCCTTATTTAGAATTCGTTTAGTGAAAACCACGTTCTCAATTTCATTACATAAGCAATATTAATAAGTTTCATTAATGTTCCTATATAATCAGAAGTAATACTATAAGTACTTCGATATTATCGGGTTATATGTCGATAACTTGTTGCACAATAATAAAAGAGTGTCAGTTTGACAGGTTAAATAGTCCGACCGCGTTAGCGGGAGGATTATTCTGTCAAACTGACACGAATCGAAATTATACAAGATAACTTAACTATATCTAGCCTTCTGATTGGTTGAGGTCGCTAGGAAAAAAAATAATCTTATATATATTTCTAAAAGTCCTGACTGACTCATCAACGCCCAGCCCAAACCCTTGGACCTAGAAAGCTGAAATTTTGCACAGAGGTTTCCTTTATGATGTATACAAGGAATAAGAAAGGATATTTCGAAATTCAACCCTTAAAGGGGTAAAATGGGGGTTACAATTTTGTATCGAGAAATAATATTAAATAGACATTTCGACTTGAAACTTCGTAGGAGTACTCCTAAAAACAAATAAGCAAACACGTATTTCGTGATTTTCCGAAAATCAACCCCTTAGGGGGTGAAATGGGGTAAATAAGCATAAAAATCGACATGGGTGTCGTTATTGAGGTTTTTGGGACGTTGATTGCGAAAATGGCATTTGAAATTTGGCAGGCAAAATTCTCATAGGGAGTACGTATCCGCTATGAAAGGATTTTTGAAAATTCAACCCCTAAAGGGGTAAAAAAGGTGTTGGAATTTTGTAAGATCAAATTTTGAACTACGTCATTCAAAGTTTTTAAAATTTCTCCGCTGAAGGTGAAAATAGAAGATAACTGGACGGGACGGGACGGGACCGGACGGGAAGGAAAGGAAAGTGTTGGGTGGGGGGGGAGGGAACGGGACTGAACGGGAAGGGATGGGATGGGTGGGGATGAAAGGGGACAGGACGGGACCGAACGGGAAGGGAAGGGATGGGATGGGACGGGAGGGAACGGGACGGGACGGGACGGAGACGGAGTCGAAAAAGAGACGGGGACGGGGAAAGAGACGGGAACGGGAACGGACACGAGATGGGATGGGATGACAGAAAATAATTAGTCATTAGGCTATTTAATACACAAATAACATTTATTTTTTATTATTTAAGTCCAAGATGGTGGAAATGACATAAGGGAAGGGGCGGGACGGGACGGGCTGGACTGGACGGGACGGGACTGGACTTGACGGGACGGGACTGGACGGGACGGGGCGAAACTGGACGGGAAGGGAAGAGAAGGGACGGGACGAGACGGGACGGGACGCGACTGGACTGGACGGGGATGGACGGGACGAGACGGGACGGGACGGAAAGGGAGGGAAAGGAATGGGATGGAAGAGGAGAAGACGGATCGGGATGGGAAGAGACGGGATGGGACGGGATGGACGAAACTGGACGGGACGGGACTGGACGGCAAAGAAAAGGACGGGACGGGACGGGAAGGGACGGGACGGGACTGGGCGGAACGGAACGGGACGGAAAGGGAAAGGAAGGGATGGGATGGAAGGGGAGGGAACGGGACGGGACGGGAAAGGACGGGACGGGACGGGACTGGACGGGACTAAACGGGGCGGGAAGGAACGGGACGGAAAGGAAAGGGAAGGGATGGGATGGAAGAGGAGGGGACGGGATGGGACGGTACGGAGACGGGGACGGAGAAAGGGATGGGGACGGGGATATGATGGGATGGGATGACAGAAAATAATTAGTCATTATTTAATACACAAATAACGAACCTCGCGCGAACGAAGTCGCGGGTAACAGCTAGTATTTATATATGAGTTGGAACAAAGCAAATGTCACCGGCAATTTTTGGCTCCAAAAATAAATGATTGCTTACAAGACCAGAGTTGTCTTGCTGGGTATGTGTCACCTAGATGAATTTAATAATTAGTTGTCCATTTGACTTTGTCAAAAAAGATGTAAATAAAAGCAAAACTATTTTTAATTAAAACAACAAAATACAGAAAGCTGGTGTTCAAAGAGGATGTCTTGCTAAGGGTAAAAACATAACCTCAGCGGTCATAAAAACTTCGCTGCACATTAGCCATCATATTAGTGCCATTTACACGCACGGTTTTTCGTACAGGTTTGGAGCGGACGCGCCAAACCCGAGTGCAAAGAGCGCGCATGTAAATGCACCAAAACTGTACAGGCAAAGAATGTGTTGTAATAGGCACGCCAATACCGCACTCCAGGCTCTTGCAATATAAAAATTCTTTCTGCAAAATGGTGAGGCTTGGAGTGCGCACTTGATTGGTGTTAATATAATAATACTACCGGGTGACCATAAATGGTTGTGATTTTTTTTCTTAGGTTGACACTGTTAATGTTGGTTACCCTGCTGTCAATTTTAAATCTGTGTCAAATTCGAGGTTAGCAGGTTAGGTTTTCCGTCAGTTTTGACACAAAATGACACAAAACTTAACCTGCTAACTTCGAATTTGACATAGACTTAAAATTGACAGCAGGGTAACCAACATTAACAGTGTCAACCTAAGAAAAACCGTCAGAACCATTTATGGTCACCCGGTACTTATATTTAATAAAATCCTTTCAAAATGACCATGTCCGACTCACGCTATTAAGCAAAAGATACATTCGAAAAGTTTATAGAAATGTATAAATCTTTCCCATGTCTATAATCATACGGATCATTTTCAAGCAACTCTCGTATAGGGCATTCAGGAAACACAAAAACATTTAATTTTTTTTGACGTTGGCATGTGCATATAATTTTTCTGCTAGGGATTCTGTATTTTGTTTTGCAAAGGTTTGCACGCCTGCATACTGGCAGATTTGAATTTAAAAATGAAATTTAATATTTCTCATTGTCAGTGTCAAAGTAGATATTTTTCTAGAAATTCTAACCTGAAGTTTCATAAAATGTAATAAAGATACCCATTAGTAAACGCTACGTCAATAGTATCCAACACAGTATTTGTATAATATCCTTAAAAGTAGTTAATTACAACATTTATGACAGATGGGTAGTAAATGTCACACCCTTAAACCCAATGGTTTTAGGAACTTTTTGTAAATACATTCCTAGACAAAGGTGAATTTTGCATGTACACTGATGAAATTTTGGATATCAAAGGCCACTTTGTGTTTTTATGTTTAGTGAACAGACTATACATACAAGTGTCATATGTCATATGCCCATATAAATTTTGTGTTTTCCTTCCATTTCTTTACCCATACTGATCGCGGTGATTTCTATTTTAGTGTTTCCAAATAAATATATAAACCTGTGCATGCAACTGCACACACTTTATCTTTTTTTCTTGGACATTTTTATTATTCTGCAACTGATCAACCAAGCGCTAACCCAAAACTTTTAGAATTTCTAAAATTCCACACGCCACATCAATACTTGACGAAATCACATTTACACTAAAAGTTTTGGATTGTACGCTCTAAAACTGCAGTCCAGTGTGCACGCCTGGAGTGTTACGATTTAGGTAACAACGCGATTGGCGCGTGCATTATTGGCCCGCGCTCCGGCGCGCACGTTTGGAGTTCGCTCCAAACCTTCGCGATAGGAGTGTACGTGCAAATGGCACTATTAGGGTTAATACTTTCAAACGCCTCTTTAATTTCTAACGTTAGTTCTCCCAAATTATTAAGTCTATTATCCTGAAAAACGTAAATTTTTAATTTTATGTAGTCCTATACGAAGTAATCATTGGGCGAGAGATCTAGAGATCTAGCTGGCCACAATATGGTTTCCCGTCCAGTCAACAGTCTATTTGAAAATGTATTGTTCAGATATTCTTGAAGTAAAACGGTGTTGTGAGCGGGACAACCATCCTACTGGAACCATAGTTCATTAAGTCCTTCACTCGCTATACGTCGAATTTCTGAAATAATTTGCTGCTGCAAAAGTTCAAGGTATTTAGAACCGGTTAAGGTTCCTTCAATAAAAAATGAACCAATCCTGTTCTCACTCAGCATTCCTCCCCAAACATTTAATTTTCGGGGTATTGGGTTCGGAATTCAAAACAACGGGTTTACCAATAGGGATTAGGGTTTTTGACGACTCGTATCTACGAGATCGCGCTATCTTTGAGAAAAACACAAGTGTTATTCTCAATCTGTCAACTTACTCAATTGTTATCATGGCGTCGTACAGTACAGATGAGCGAGTTACAATCGTGCAAACATTTTTTGAGTCGGGATCATTTGTGCGTGCTACACATCGTGCATTGCGTGCTACGTTTGGTCAGTTTAATCGGCCAACTGAGCAGACAATTCGAAACATTGTCAAGAAATTCAAGATTACCCATCCACAGAATATTGAACAACTTAAACTCGAAATCCAACTAGTCATCGGCGACATTCCGAGAGAAATGTGTAGGAATGTCATGGTGAATTTCATCAAGCGAATTGAGGCCTGCTTCTGTTTCACACTTAATTGAGATGTTTTATATTTTCATATTTAATAAACATTTCTGAATTTCCTTAAATATTTTGAGTTTTATTCTATTTCAATTCTAGGTAACCCTTATTGGTAAACCCGTTACTTATGCAGGTTATCTCCGACCAGTAACGCACATTTGTGGGTTATGGCGACCATGCACTGAAATCTTGATTCAGTGAAAATGACTTTCAAGAGAAAGTTATCGTCATTGTTCTCCATTTCTGTTACAGTTTCACAAAATTTCATTCGTCGGAATTGGCGATCGGGAAGAATTTCGTGTCTCTTTTTCAGATTATAGGACCGATAACCATTTTCCGTAAAATAATTCTAACAGTCGAAGCACTACTTCAGCAACCTGTTTAAGAGAATAATCTGGATGGTCATTGGCGGTAGTACAAACCATCAGTTTCTTTAAATCCACATCGTCGCGTCGTTGGGAACACTAGCTCTTTTGTGCTTTTGGTGAGAAACACATCCAAATTTTTCAAAGTTTGAAATAATTCTGTGCAACGTTGATAATGATGGATAAGGTCTATTTTCAACTGCTTTTATGAAAGAATTTTGAATTTTCCGGAACGTTCGACCCTGATAATACAATTTTACAACTTGCACTTTTTCCGGTATTTGGTAGTTATGCATTTTAAAAGAAAAATTATAGCAGATATTATCTGTTGACAGAGTTCGCGAACTGTCAACGTCAAATGCGCGGCATCTGTAAATTCGCCATAGCGTCTATCGTGTTGGTAGTGGCTTACTGGATTAACAAAATGGTTCCTGTCCCAGTATTTTAAAATTACTATAAATGTAATCAACCAAAATAGATATAAATTAAGATATTTCAAAACTCAAGGAAGAATTTTGACAATTGTCAATGTTGATTAACTCTAGCTCTAGCTAGTGTACTTCTATACTGTTTATTTAAATATATAAAGACAAATTCAGCTTTACACGAGACATTTAGAAAGCTGCCGAACTGTAAACGAATTTGTGAAGCTTCTACCGTGTATTGAAGTAAAAAAAGCACAAATGACCTGGGAATCGACCTTCATGTGAACCGTCGACGGTACATATAAAAGAATCCTGTATGTCGATGCATCCCTTTTCAACAGTCCCGTATACATTAATCGTTTGTTCGCAGTCTCCAGCGTTGGTGGAATGCATAGACATGATGCTTTAGTTTTTCTCGGAAATATTTACTAAGACACCGCAAGCGATCAAAGGAATTCCAGATTGTCATCAGGCATGATTTATAAATACAAAGCGGGGCAATAAAAATATTTTAATGCTATATTCCGATGTTGTTTGCATTCTAAAAATAAATTTATTGCTTCGGAAAACGCGAAAAGCATTTACGTTCCCGCTCGGCAGGGCCCGGGTTAGGAAAACCGTCACCCGCAGCCATATTGCTGAGTTATTTGATTATCTTTCCTGCAATTCCTATTTTCACATCCCCTTGTATTGCGTTAACCAAATCTTGAAGAAATCTATTCCAGATAAAGAGAATTATTGTGATTTATGGCCCAGATTTATTGTATTATTAAATTATACAGTATCCCCGCAACTCGTTTTTTGCCTAAATCGGCAGGAGAATTCGCGCCCCTCAAGATATTTTCCGATACGGAGTTTGTTCGTTGTAAATTTTCGTGACGTGTTTAAGATAATTCGTACCGCATAACGTACTTAGATTACTTTAGCTCCGCGGTAGTTCGAAATATTAGGGATCATCTTTATTCTGATAATTCTGATGATAGGGCTTGAAGAAGGCATTCTCTGGAGACTCCGTGCATAATCATAATTAATTATACCTAATTTTTCTTCCAGGTGGTGGGCACGTAACGGTCTATGGAGCATTGCGTGGTAAGTTGTTGATTTATTATTAAATATTTACTACTCATATTGTGGATTTATTTTCGTTTATCTCTACCCTATTGCATAGAAATTGTATTAGAAGCACAAGACCAGCTAGCAATTCATTACCACAAAAAATATGCCAATCAGTTAGTTTGTACACATTCTATAACAAAATAAATAAGTAGAATAGTAACCTGTTATAAATAATATGTACAACAGGCATATTATGCCTACACCGGTGACGGCGGCTCCTTAGGAGCTAAAGGGTGCTAGCCGTCAACAGCTTCTCTGTTATTAGAGAAAAGTAGCAAAAGTAGCTATTCTATAATTGAAAATATAATATATCATCTATCCTACCGCTATAATGTAACAAGGTTTAAATAATGATATCTAGAGATCGCTATTCGATACCGCTTAAAACATATAAAAAATATGCAAGAAGTATGTCAGCATAACATGAATTATGTGTCAACATAATTGCTCGTATCATATGCACCATGTAGCTGGCAGCTGTTGTGAGCTCTCCAAAACAAAGCTCGGAATTTGTATGGGAATTACGGGTGAAAACTCTATCGCTGCAGAATCGGAGATATAGCAATTTCAACGTAACGCGAGGGCTTACGATGATCAAGCCACCACCACTACTAACTTTCGGGCTTATCATAATATTTACAAACATAGTACTGCCGAAATGTAATGCGATCCGCAGGTAAAGGAGCCCCCGCGCCGAAAGCATTACTGCTTGGATATGTGGTGAAAGCTTTGACTTTGAAAATAAATGCCAATGCATTAAATAGAATATTATCGTGTTTTAAGAAAATTAGCCACTCGACCTAACGGTCTCGTGGCTAATATCTCTTGCGTGACTAATGTGTAACATCCCACACTCGTCTAATAAATAACTATTAACTGTCACAGACAGGTTAGAATTATTCACATATCATATGAAATTTTAATGTCAAAAGCTACAATATAAAACAATTATAAAACTAAATAAATGTGCAATTTGCTACGATGCGACTACCCTTTTCTAAACAAGAATTTATCTTAGCTTTTGAAATTGAACTTATTTTATTTACAACTGTTAAACAATACCGTTGTTATTTTGCGATTATTTGTCAATTATGATATATATTATTAACTAAAATCACAATGCCTGTTGTTTATATTTCATAATTACATCGATACCGCCATAAATGCATGGATACCACCATAATTACATCGCTAATACGGATTTATGTGCATATAATCAAACAGGCCATAAACTGCTTTTTCGAGTTGACAGTTATCAGTCTGTCAGTTTGAAAATAATAATTTACACTTCTTTCGTCCCAAACCTAAAATGGAAAACGATCGCGACAATAGTGCTGTATTCCCCCTGAAGTACGCCAAGCCGGCAAACAAGCTACACAAAATTTACTCCCAGAAAAGTCGAAGAAAACTTATGATATCGCATACAAAAATTTTCTGGAATGAATGTAAATAAAGTAGTTGTAAATAAAATAGCGTATTTCACTCGCATATAATAGCTATTATTAGTACACTCAGATGGCTTAAAGAACTCGCTCGCTTCGCTCGCTCGTTATTTAAAAGCCATCTTCGTGTAATAATAGCATCCATTATATGCTCGTATAATAATATACTATTATACTTGATTGACAATTACATTTTGAAATAATTTGAAAGTTATTCACACCCCAGTTACCAATTAAAAGATCAGATTCACACAGCTAAAAAACGTTGTCCTAGTTTTTTTGGTAGCAATAGTAAATTTTGTATTGTGTTTGGATACTTTTTCTTCTGTGCATATGACGTTATATTTTGGATGATATAATTTAACATTACCCCTGTATTTGGATTAAAACATAGACGGAATATAGGCGAGTCATTAATTATTATTATTTGCTTAGTTATTATTAAAAATTAAGAGCCGCCAAATACAACTAACACGAGTCGCCTCTGGCCTAAAGACTCTAGAAATCTTAGCGATCTCCTGATACAATTATTAAGGTAAAAAATAAAATAATGATAGCATGCTGGTGCATAAAAAATTACGTATGTATTGTATATATGTTACAGTAAAAGCTAGGAGTTCAGTTAATGCTAACATTTACTCGCAGAAGCTAGCAGTTACTAGTTGCAGTAGTGATTGTTGTTTTCGTTGCAAACCTTGTTGACTTTTACTAGTTAGTGCTAGCAATTACTGGAAAAAGCAACATTCACTGGTATGTGGCAGTAAAAGTAATAAATTAGGCTCAAAATAAAAGTATATTTCTCATAAAAGTATAAAAACTGTTTATAAAGAAAAATGAACTCTTAGAACTAATATACAGTGTGTCCCCGGATTGAGTTCACTATAGGTATAATCAACAAAAAATTTTACAATTTTATTTTAACGTTTTGGGATCCCGCCCTGCTTGGTCTTAAAACAATTTTAAGTAGAGTTTTCATTTTTAGAAATGAAGTCGGCCACGAAAAATGTGAAAAAACTATTTTCTATTTAGGTAAACTACCCTTTTTGTTTATGATACGGCAAAATTTTATTAATAGAAGTTGTTTAGAATGATAAATTACGGCCCTATGCAAAATTTCAGAAAGATTTGTTGACTTAGAAGACACCGTTATTTTTTAGATAATTGTATTTTATTTTCAGGTAAACTACTTTTTTTGTTCATGATACGGAAAAATTTTATTAAGAAAAGTTGTTCAGAATAAAAAATTATAGCCCTGACCAAATTTCAAAAAAATCTGTCGACTTAGATTAAACCGTTATTTTTTAGATTAAACAAATTGCATTTATTAAAAATGACGGTTTCATCTAAGTCGACAAATCTTTTTGAAATTTTGTATATGGCCACAACTTCTTATTCTGAACAACTTTTCTAAATAAAATTTTGCCTTATCATAAACAAAAAATGTAGTTTACCTGAAAATAAAATACAATTGACTAAAAAATAACGATGTTTTCTAAGTCAACAGATCTTTCTGAAATTTTCCATAGGACCGTAATTTATCATTCTAAACAACTTTTCTTAATAAAATTTTGCCGTATCATAAACAAAAAGGGTAGTTTACCCGAAAATAAAATAGTTTTTGCTTCCCTGCAAAGGCCTACTTGTGTTTCAAAAACTGTAAATATTCTTAAAATTCTCTTCAGACCAAGCAGGGCGGAATCCCAAAACATTAAAATAAAATTGTAAAATTTTTTGTCAATTATACCTATAGTGAACTCAATCCGGGGACACACTGTACATATTATGTGTAATAATAAACTAATCTCTGAGTAGAAACAAGTAACTGGAATCTTACTTGTTAAAACACGGTAGTGGCGCGTGGCATTTCGATGTGCATAAAATGTTCTTTTTTTTACAAATCGCGTGTATACCCAGTAGGCAAACGCGCCCACAGCGTATAGTTAGACATTTGCTGGGTAGGACTAGTAATTGCTAACAATTACTGGTGAATGTCAATCATGAATTTTATTTACCAGATTTTACTAACATATTAGTAAATGTCAACTTTCACTAGAAATTGCTAACATTTAATAATTTCCTGCATTCACTGTAACATATACACAACTTGTAACAGTCCACCCTAGCCAAAACTTATACTGGAAGACAGTTAATTCTAGAAGGTTGAAAAAATCTACCTGATCAACGTCGGTACGTAGAATCTATTTAGAATGTCCCCACGGAGATCCAAAATTAATCCACCAAGCTATTGAATGGGAGCAACCTCAATTTTTTAAAATCTTAGAGTGCGCTCACTTCCTCCTCTTACCGTGTTGTTGCAACCTAATTAATATTACTTCATGTTTTCTTGTTGTGTCCTATCAATTGCTTCCTGTTTACTTGAGGTCGTTCTCAAAGTCTCTATTCCAGTACTTTCTTGATCCATTTATTCTCAATTTTCGCCTGTGACCAGCCCACTCCCATTTCACTCTAGTAATTTTTCTTATGACACCTTCCGCTTCAGATTTTTATGTTAGCTGCTTTCAGGGGAGTCCGACTATTTTTCGTTTAATGGCTCTCTGCTCTTCCTTTATTAAATCTTTTGTTAAAACCCATGTCTCCATCCCATATGTACACTATTGCAAGGATACATTCAATAAACACCTGTGCTTTGCCTCCGTTTTATGAATTAGTTTAGTTTTTTTAAGGCTACTCATCTTAGCCTCATTTTGCTACTTCGTTTTTTCGGTTTTCTTACTTTGTCTGCTGTCTTTATTTCGGTTTTGTTTAGGTTCATTTGTAATGCTATTTGTTTCCAAACGAAATTTAGGTCTTTGATCTTTGCAGATCTTCAGAATTGTTGAGTATAAGCATGATACCATCGGCGCATCGCAAATGGTTTTGGCGTTCTCCACTAACATTGATTCCATTACTGTTCCAGTTTGTCTTCTTGAAGATATTCTCTAATGCCATGGTAAAAAAGTTGGGCCTGTTAATCTTCTTTATGTTTATAGTTTGAGTATCTTCCAATAGTCACATCATTATAGTACCGTTTTCACATATGTATGCGTTCCATGAATATCGTAATTATGTCTACTCTATTCGAGATTTTCTTAATGCTCATGTTTCGATGTCATAAATCTAATGTACCGAATTTTGATGCAAAATGGTAGCTTTTTATATGTTATTCTAGTTTTGAAACGTCGATCTTTTTGTAACTAGTGATAAATTGTTTTTATCCACAATCACCTTATAATTGAAGTTTTATCCACACTTATGAATCGTCTAAAGTACCACTTTATCCACTAGTGGAATAATGAAATTACTTTATTCCACTAGTGGGATAAAGCCATGTCACTTACTACTGCATTGTTGGTAGCACTGTCAAGCTGTGCCAAATTCGAAATTTGTAGGTTAATTTTTGCGTCAATCTGTGTCAAATAGCAAACAAAACTTAACCTATTAACGTTTCGAATTTGACATAGACTGACAATACACTTCAGTACTGCCAAACTTATAACATTTGATTTTTCGGTACTTTCCAAATTGTCACTATGACTTTTCATGGCTGTCAATACAAAATGTATGTTTTTTAGATATTTATTGAGTTATTGGATAAAACGTTGCATTGCATTCGTGTTTTAGTTGAGTTTTATCCACTTAAGAAAATTAAACGCTCGAACTGCGTTCTCACGTTTATACATTCTTGCGTGGATAAAACACCATCTAAAACACGTATACAATAAATAACTATTACTTTCTAAAACTAGAGTCAAAATGAATATTTGTTTTTATCACTAATAGCGTAATGCCAAATAATATTTATTGTAGTACAATAAGACAAGAACAGCAAAAATTATTTATTTATTATAAATACTTACAATGCAATTATTAAATTTCATAGCTTTATCTTATGAAACCGGCACTAATAGCACTGGTAAGTGTTTTGGGAAGGAAATACTGTAGCATTATCACTAGTGGTATTCAATTGTTCTCTTATTTTCGTTACCTTGCTCAACAACGTTTGCAGATGTTTCTTATTATTTTCTATCGACTCGTCGACATATGCTTCCGCAACGGTAGATGAGATCCACCCCCCGTGGCGCTGTAGGGTTAATAAATTAACCCCGGAAGTTGCTAGTAAAGTTGCAGAGGATAGCCGAAAACAGTGACCTGAGTATTTGTCAGGACTTTTCAAATTTAGAAACAAAATAAATTGTAGTGACTATTGTACTAGTACCGAATTACAGCGACTGTTGAACTATTACTCGAGTGACTATTTTAAACAAATTAAAATATTTATTGAAGATGTTTACACAAATTGTTTTTTAACATCTGTAACTAAATGTTGAGGTTTTCTAATTTGGTTTGGTTCACTGAATAGTCCCCCGTTTGTTTTTGACAACAAATTTTCAAGGCCAACTAAAGCTATCGGAACAAAGTCCCTATCAGGTTGCCTCATTCATCTTCTCACTCTCTCTACCTTTCAGAACAGTCGGACGAAATGTTCCTAAAAGCACGGTAGAATATTTAGCTGCCATTATTTCGTAGAAATCTCGCACACTGACATTTGTGAAACAATTGTTTACCCCCAACATTTTCATTTGTTTATGTATCTCGATCCATTTAGTTATTATTTGCTCACAAAGTTATATAGTTACATATGACTAACACTGAATATCAATTTATTGTCAATGTCAAAATTAAAATCACCCTTTATAGCTGTATAGATAGATAATACATTTAGTACAACTTACTGTATGTCGCTAAAAATGTCTAGTATCAAAAATATGCAAAATAGGTTAGATTATAGTTCTAACGATGCTTCTGATGCTATTGCAGTATACGTAGAGAGATAGATTTTACGTTTTGGTGTAGTAAAATCTTTTAAAAGGAGAAAATGTAGACCATCAAACAATAAATGCCATCAATAAGGAAGTATTAAAAACCATTAGAAAGGACATACGGAAATACAAAAACGAAAAGATTATCCAGACCATCGAAGAAAATAGGAGTATGCAAATGCTTAGAAGGAAATTGACAAACGGAAAAAAGGAAATTCACAAACTAAAGAATAAAAGGGGAGAGCTAATAACAAACAAAGAAGAGATATTGGGTATAGTAGAAGAGTTTTATGAAACTTTATATAGGAATCAATTTGACCTAGATCTAGAACAATACACTTTCGAAGTCATGAACGTAGGATCTGAAGACATCCCTGATAACACTCTTAAGAAAATTAAAAACAATGAAGCTCCAGGGGAAGACGGGATTGTCACAGAAGCCATAAAATTGGGAGGTCCCACACTAATAGATAGGCTAGAAAACTGTTCAACTTGTGTTTACAAAATCAAAATATACCTACAAGCTGGAGCAACTCAATAGCGAAACTTCTCCACAAGAAAGGGGATGAAAAAAACTTGGAAAACTATAGACCCATCAGTCTTTTGAACCATCTATACAAAATATTCACCCGAATAATCACCACCAGATTGGAGAGGAAACTAGAATTTTACTAATCCAGAGAGCAAGCTGGATTTCGCGCGGGTTATGGAACGAACGAGCATCTCCGGTGTATTAAAACCCTAATCGAAAAAACAATAGAATATAATAGACCGCTAGTCCTGATATTCGTCGATTTCCAGAAAGCATTCGACACCGTGGAAATGACTGCCATCTTACAAGCACTAAAAGAATGCAGAATTGACCATAGATATGCTAATATCATTAATCAAATATACAAAAATGGCACAACAACCGTAAAACTCCATAAAATCACCAGCAAAATAAATATTAAAAGGGGAATTAGACAAGGAGGCACCTTATCTCCAAAAATATTTATTACGGTATTAAAACACGCATTGAAAATGACAGTGTGGGAAAACATAGGAGTTGAAATTGATGGAGAAAAATTAATCCATCTCTGCTTTGCAGACGATGTAGTACTAATAGCGGATGACTATAAAAACGCTAGAGAAGAGTTATGTAAGTTACAGCAAGTAACACAAAGAGTTGGATTGAAAATGAATTATGATAAAACCAAAATCATGACCAACCTAGTATTTAGTGAACAGATGAAACTAGAGAATACAGAAATTGAAATAGTCGAAAAATATACTTATCTCGGGCACGAAATAAGAATCTGTAGAGATAACCAAACGTGCGAGTTGGGCCGCATATGGAAAACTACACCCCTGTGAAGTTAGCACCACAACTTCAAAAAATGTTATTTTTTTCAAGAGTTCCCGTTGCACCCCAAAGAGTTCTAGAGTTCCTTGCTATTTTTAAAAATAGTTCTATGTATTTAAGAGAAAAAAATGTGGATCGGAAATTTGGGGTGCTAACTTCACATTTTCATCGGACAAATACCAGTATAACTCTTTTTCAGTCATACTTACTGAAAAATGGTATTACACTTTTCGATAGAACTCGTCGGGGTGCTACTAGAACTCTAACAAAAAATAAATATTTTCAAAAAAAATTTTTTTTATTAACCAGAAAAAAATATCTTTTTAATTTTTTAAAGTTCCGATAGTTCTAATAGGAGTTCTAGTAGCACTCCGGCGAGTTCCATCGATAACTCTAATAACATATTTTGATAGAACTAGAAGTAAAAAAGTTACGCCGATTTTTGTGTTAGTATTTTTACAAAACGACGAAGTCCTGAAAGCAATTTTTTAAAAGTTCCGGTAGTTGTAATGGGAGTTGTAGTAGCACCCCGGCGAGTTCTATCAATAATTTTAATAACATTTTTGATAAGACTGAAGTAAAAAAGTTACGTTTATTTTTATGTTAGCACTTTTACAAAACGACCCAAGACCTGGAAGTAATTTTTTACAGTTCCGGTAGTTTTAATAGGAGTTCTAGTAGCACCTGGACGGGTTCTATCGATAACTCTAATAACATTTTTTAATAAGACTCGAAGTAAAAAAGTTACGTTTATTTTATGTTAGCACTATTACAAAACGACCCAAGACCTGGAAGTAATTTTTTACATTTGCGGTAGTTCTAATAAGAGTTCTATGAACACTCCGGCGAGTTCTATCGATAACTCTAATCAGGGCCGCGCCAAGCCAGTGTGCAATGTGTGCACCGCACACGGGCGGCCAAATTCAGGGGGGGCCAAAAAGGTTTAAAAATTATATACAAATTACAAAAAAAAAATGTACAATTTTTTTTTACTTTACAAATTTTATAAGTTCAAAAATATGTACCTATATAGGTATAAAAAATGTTTATTGTGTAAATGAACACCTGATAATATGGTTACATGGCTTATTGTTTATGTAAATTCTCGAAGTTAGTTTTTATTCCGTGGCGGCTAATTGATAAACGAAGCCAACTTGAAGGAACGCTTTCCATGCATCTTTATGCAATGATTACAAAAAAGCCGGATATTTATCAGAAGCAACAAAACGTGACTTTTCAGAAAACTGGCGGCTGGCGGCTTTTATTGACTGTAAAACATATCGTATTTATGAAGTAGGTATTTATATTATTTTTGATCGGGGTGTCGGCGATCTCTTTTGTCTGTTATTAGAGTTATCGATAGAACTCGTCCGGGTGCTACTAGAACTCTTATTAGAACTACCGGAACTGTAAAAAATTACTTTCAGGTCTTGGGTCGTTTTGTAAAAGTGCTAACATAAAAATAAACGTAACTTTTTTACTTCGAGTCTTATCAAAACATGTTATTAGAGTTATCGATAGAACTCGTCCGGGTGCTACTAGAACTCCTAATAAAACTACCGGAACTGTAAAAAATTACTTTCAGGTCTTGGGTCGTTTTGTAAAAGTGCTAACATAAAAATAAACGTAACTTTTTTACTTCGAGTCTTATCAAAAAATGTTATTAGAGTTATCAATAGAACTTGTCCGGGTGCTACTAGAACTCCTATTAAAACTACCGGAACTGTAAAAAATTACTTTCAGGTCTTGGGTCGTTTTGTAAAAGTGCTAACATAAAAATAAACGTAACTTTTTTACTTCGAGTCTTATCAAAAAATGTTATTAGAGTTATCAATAGAACTTGTCCGGGTGCTACTAGAACTCCTATTAAAACTACCGGAACTGTAAAAAATTACTTTCAGGTCTTGGGTCGTTTTGTAAAAGTGCTAACATAAAAATAAACGTAACTTTTTTACTTCGAGTCTTATCAAAACATGTTATTAGAGTTATCGATAGAACTTGTCCGGGTGCTACTAGAACTCCTAATAAAACTACTGGAACTGTAAAAAATTACTTCCAGGTCTTTGGTCGTTTTGTAAAAGTGCTGACATAAAAATAAACGTAACTTTTTTACTTCGAGTCGTATCAAAAAATGTTATTAGAATTATCGATAGAACTCGCCGGGGTGCTACTACAATTCCCATTAGAACTACCGGAACTTTTAAAAAATTGCTTTCAGGACTTCGTCGTTTTGTAAAAATACTAACACAAAAATCGGCGTAACTTTTTTACTTCCGGTTCTATCAAAAATTTTTATTAGAGTTATCGATGAAACTCGCCGGAGTGCTACTAGAACTCCCATTAGAACTACCGGAACTTTAAAAAATTAAAAAGATATTTTTTTCTGGTTAATAAAAAAAAATTTTTTTTTTGGTAATCTTTTTTTTTGTTAGAGTTCTAGTAGCACCCCGAGGAGTTCTATCGAAAAGTGTAATGAAA
The DNA here is from genome assembly GCA_940337035.1 of Agriotes lineatus. Taxonomy (NCBI): domain Eukaryota; kingdom Metazoa; phylum Arthropoda; class Insecta; order Coleoptera; family Elateridae; genus Agriotes; species Agriotes lineatus. The sequence goes on along the minus strand of CALNHX010010389.1, from coordinate 10,410 downwards.
TTTTTCAGTAAGTATGACTGAAAAAGAGTTATAGTGGTATTTGTCCGATAAAAATGTGAAGTTAGCACCCCAAATTTTCGATCCACATTTTTTTCTCTTAAATACATAGAACTATTTTTAAAAATAGCAAGGAACTGTAGAACTCTTTGGGGTGCAACGGGAACTCTTGAAAGAAATAACATTTTTTGAAGTCGTGGTGCTAACTTCACAGGGGTGAAAACTACAAGATATTTTTAAGGCCGACATTCCGACTAGTTTGAAAAGAAAAGCCTTCAACCAATGTGTTCTCTCGGTCCTAACGTATGGAGCAGAAACACTAACCCTAACCAAAGCTACAGCGAAAAAATTACAAGTCACGCAACGCAAAATGGAAAGGTCTATGCTTGGATTAACGCTGAGAGACAGAGTGAGAAATGAAGAAATCTGGAGAAGAACGGGCGTTGAGGATGTTATAACGCGCATTGCAAAGCAAAAATGGAATTGGGCAGGTCACTTAGCAAGATTAAGAGTCGGTAGATGGACAAAAAAGTGTTACATCAACAATTGCCGATGGTAAATCGGAACATGCTCGCACTAACTCAGGAGAAGGGTCGTGGGCAACTTACCTTCAAAAAAACTACAGATCGAACGGATAAGGGCGCCAAGGGGTTTGCAGCCTTATGTTCCACTAGTTCGTTTAAGCAAAAAAACCACTAAACTCGCTCAAGATAGCAATGCAACGTAAACAATAAAACAAAACCCACAGGGTGATAAATCGTATAATATTTCTAAGATTTAATGGATCGGATAACAGGGAGGCATAAAATTGTTTTGTAATTACTGGCATAAAGTACACAGACAAGACTAGCACAAAATAAATATATATCACAGCAGGCAAATATATATCACATTATTACTTATTTCATAAATTCAATCGGGTGCATCCGAAATCGCAGCTAGGCTGACGGCCTCGTAACTAATTTCTAAATGAGCTTACTTTCAGCACTAAATTAGGCCAAAACACATTGATTAATAGCAAACCGAAGGCTAAGAGAATGTTACCGTTGTACTGCGTTCCATTTTTTTAATATGTATCAAGTTAATAATTTACGGATACCCACGTAAGCAATCAGATCTGTCTGCCTTATGGAAATAAGCACTGCTGAATATTGTTCCAGCTATTTTAATTAATCCGAAGGAGCATGGAACTATCGCAACTAGGTTTGCCACTCGCTCAGCGAAATTTCAATCCAAAATGAGCTTCGGCGAATTTACTTTAACATAAGCACAGCGAAGCTCGCACTTCGTGTGACCCTTGATTACAACAATTACTTGCGGTGAAGCCGCTAATAACAGAACCCTATATGAATTGCTAAACAAGATAACGCAGGCAATTGAAAATTCCAGTGCATCCTAGCAGTTAACGAACATAATACAATGCCGCACAACGAAATCGTTTGAGAGTTCATATAACAAATTGCAAAATAATCGAGGTAGGTTTCAAACCAGGCTCGGCCTCACGAGCTCACTCCAAACACCAGGGGGCTGCTCCTACGGGAAGCTGTGAGCCACCACAAACAGGACTCTGCCTCAAATCTCTCCGAGGGGTGTGCGAGGATCCACAGCCATCGACTTTGGGATGATCTCAGCCCTAAGCAAGGAGGATCTCAGCCCGAAGCAAGGAGCTGAGTAAACACAACCAAAATTAGTGGACGAATAAGAAGAGAGAAAAGCGTGCTTACCCAGAAAAGTCTGATATTCGCCTAACAGAAAAATGTGCTTTACACAAACAAAGGTTTTGGTAACTTTTCTGGCCCATCGACGGAAAGGATGTTAAAATAGCGGCTGCCACAACAACTAGGTTCTTTGGGCGTCCTTTACGAACCCTTGTTTCAGTTCAGCTTCCTACATGGGAGACGATGCACCTCGAAGATTGTCCAAACAAACAATTTAGCGGGCAGACATCTTAGCAAGCAACTTTTCACGAAAAACGACGCTTCCCTAACGCCATCTCACGACAACGGCGGAAGTTGTTGGTACCGATAATACAGAGCCCTGAACCAATATTTTAAATACGAACTTTCCACAGAGAAAATAGAAACCTGTGTTTCCACTAGATCTGTTTCAATTGCGGATTGTATTGTTCGAGAAACAACGAAGGTTGCCTGCTATCAGGCGGAGAGTACTGCATAATTACGAGAAAACAATTCATTGGTTTCAACTCCCCCCTTTCTTAAAGAGGTTTGACCCTCAAACATCCAAACTACAACCATATAAACCACGAAAACCCGCACCTCAGAACAACAACTACTGGTGTGGACAGAGGTGACACCCAGAGGACCTCGAAACCAGAACGACCCACACGACAGGGATCGAGTCTACTCGTCGCTGCGAGGTGGAGAGTGCTGCGCCGGTGAGCAGACCCGTGACGACCCATCGCGGAGCGGTCCCAGACCCGAGACCCCCCAAACATCATCCCAAGACCACACCAAGTACCCGCCCCCTTGAATACTTCCAAAACAAAAAAAACCCCGAGGTGGAAGATACCCCGGCAGTTATGGTACTGCTAGACCGAAATAGGACTACAAAAACAAACTAAGAGAACGATCAGGGTTCTTCTTTTGACGATTGTGAGGAGAAGGTAACCCCGGGAAAAGAGGATCTGAAGGAGATCAGTGAAGCGACAGGCAGATCCACATTTATGCTCCTCACCAATCATACTGGTTGAGGGTCCCTCCCACACCGCGTACGGAGGGGACAAAGGTCCCTACAACCTTTACCTCATGCATTCCGAAGACTCCATTCACGCTCAAGTCACAAACATACCAGATCAAAGAGAAAGTCAGAAAAATAGGAAAGCAACTCATGGGCCCACCACATTCATACCAAAGACCATATACACTGAACGAAAAGGAAAAGGGATAGGTAAATGTCGGAAGGAAAGAAGGCGAAAAATGAAGGACTGATCGTCTCGACACAAACTAAATCATTCACCAGAAAAATCTGTGAACAATAATCCCGAACTATCGGAAACTCGCTCGTACGAACCAAAAGACGTTCACCAGGAAAATCTGTGAACAATGATCCCTCACTAACGGAAACTTAATCGTACAAAAAAAAAAAGGTTCACCAGAAGAATCTGTGAACGATAACTCCGTTTTAACGGAAACAAACCTAACACTGAACAACCAACTACTCGCGAATGTTAACCCAAAGTCCAACAAGGACTAGTGTCAAGCAACCCAAAATCCCTCAAATGACGTAAACGGTACATAACCTAAATAAATATTGCAAGACACCAGGTGCTAACCAAACGACACCTACAAAACTCACATTCGCAAGCATTCAGCTACCCTAATGCTAAAGAGACGGAGAGAACAAGATGATATAGCTCCCTATACTCTAAAATGTGGAAAACAAGATGATAATGATCCCTATGGTGACCTTCCCTGCGTGCCCAACCAACCACCCTAAAACACGCTCACTCTAAATCCTCATCTTCATGAACCTTTAAATCCTGTACATGCCACGAACCTAAACTCCGACGAGTCTCAAAATCCTCCAGCTCATACACATTCGGCGATACCTTTTGTCTAACACGGCATTTGATAAACTTGGGAGTCAGCTTGGCAGCCACGTAATCGGCCTTATTCGAGAGGGTATAATTCCTCTTCCACACAGTCTGACCTAACTCTAAACTAACTGGTCGACGCCTCAAATTATAACGCTGAGTGCTGGTATGGAAAGCCTTATCGAGACGCGCCTTAACAGTAGCATAAATGCTCCTCAAACCCTTAAGATGTTAGTTAAGATCGGTCCGATCGTGGAAATCAAGAGGTTGGTTGCCCTGGTCCCGAAGTCGATGCATCTTCCCCGACAAACACGGTTCTCTACCAAAATTCAAATAGGCTGGGGAATAACCTGTAACTTCATGTACCGCTGTACGTAACGCATAACCCAACTGTGGTAACTTCTCATCCCATGTTCGATGATCGTTGTTAACATAGGACCGTATCATGGTCTTGATGACTCGATTCACCCGTTCACATGGGTTTGCCTGTGGATGGTAATTGGCATTATACACAATCTTGCTGTCATAGCGCTTGGCTAAATCCCGAAATGCCTTACTGACGTACTGCTTCCCATTATCACAAATTATCCTCTCGGGAGCACCAAAGACCAACATAACCTCATTCTCAAGATGTTTAACCACCGCCGCACTCGTAGCTGTCTTCAGAGGGAACATCATTGCATACTTCGTGAAACAATCGACAACAACCAAAATAAACCGATTACGCTTAGCTGACACCGGAAGCGGACCTACCAAATCAGTACAGATAACCTCCCAAGGAAGAGAAAGAATACGCTTGTGCATTTCACCATAAGGTTTCCTCTGGTCGGGTTTCTGGGAAGTACACACTGGGCATCTATGAACGTAACGGGCCACATCGATGTTCATCTTTGGCCAGTAATAACGAGCTGAAACACGCCTAAGAGTTTTGAAATAACCAAAGTGTCCAGCCGTCGGCTCATCATGATTCTCCACTAAAACTTTAGCACGTAAAGACTTTGGAACCACCAGCTTCCAATCACAATCCCTATTCAAGTTAGGAGACCCTGCATGCGTTAACTTAAAGATGTTATTGCCCTCCACACGCCACTGGGGAAAATTGTGGGGGGTTTCGACAATTCTTGCCCTAAGCTTCGTATACCACTGGTCCTGGTCGGCTTCTTGAATCTCAATTGCTGCTATAGCCCTAGACAACGCATCCGGTACTACATTCTCAGATCCCTTACGGTAACTAATCGTGAAATCGTAACCCTGTAACCTTAACGCCCAACGAGCTAAACGACCTGATGGATTCTGTAGCTTCCATAACCACAATAGAGAATGGTGATCGGTGACAACATGGAATTGGACTCCTTCCACATACGGGCGGAACTTCTCGATAGCCCATACCACAGCGAGACACTCGAGCTCGGTTACTGAAAACTTTTTCTCCTGGTGAGTCAAACTCCTGCTAGCATAGGCAATAACACGCTCTTCCCCTCCGATCTTCTGGGTGAGTACGCAACCTAAACCAACTTGTGAGGCATCGGTCTGCAAGGTGAAAGGTTCCTTGAAATCCGGACAAGTCAAGATAGGGGCCGAAACTAGACACTGTTTTATGTCTTGAAATGCTGCCTCGGCCTCAGGATTCCAGCTAAAGGTCGCCGACTTCCGCGTCAATCGATGAAGTGGTGCCACACGAGAAGCAAAATCTCTAACAAACCTCCTATACCACGAGATGAGCCCTACAAAACGCCGGACATCCTTACTAGACTTTGGAGTAGGATAATTCACCATACACTCAACCTTAGACGGATCTACTCGCAAGCCTTGCCTATCGATGACATAACCTAAATATTTCAGTTGCGATTTCACAAACTCACACTTCTCGGGATTGACCGTGAGTCCAGCCTGTAACAATCTGGTGAAGACCTTTTGCAGAATCTCTAAATGCATCGTGAAGGTAGGGGTGGCCACAATGATATCATCCAAATAAACTGACACGTAAGGTGTTAAGTCAGAACCCAACAGCTGGTCTACCAAACGCTGAAAAGTCCCGGGGGCATTATGTAACCCGAACGGTAATCTACGGAACTGGTAGAGCCCCTTACCAGGAACGACAAATGCTGTCTTCTCCTTGCTGCTCTCCTCCAACTCCACCTGCCAATAAGCGGACTTTAAATCAATGGACGATAAGTATTGGGCGTTAGAAAGCCTATCAAGAATGACGGACATATACGGCAAAGGGTACGCATCCCGCTTGGTCACGCTGTTCACCTTCCTGAAATCTACGCAGAACCGATATTCCCCGCTGGACTTCTTGACCATCACCACTGGTGAGCTCCATGGCGAAGAAGAAGGTTCAATGACTCCCAACTCTAACATGGTGTCAATTTCCTGGTCAATCTTTTCCTGAATATAGGGCGACACCGGATAGTAACGCTGTTTAATAGGAAGGGCATCTCCCGTGTCGATAACATGCTTGACCCCTTTGGCACAACCTAAGCCTGGCTTCATCTGCTGGAAAAAATGTGCCACCAAGTCATCTAAGGCTTGAGCCTCCCCACTGGTTAGGTCCTCTTTCATGCGGATGGCGTTGACGACCGCCTTATTACCAAAATCCCAAGTATTCTTCCTAAAGTGCGGAACCAGATCCATTCCCTTCCAAAAATCAATGCCTAAGATGATGTCCTCGGCGACATCCTGAATTACTACGGCCTTAATAACCTTGACCTTATCTTTCAACCTAAAGGGTACATAAATTTCTCCCAGCGCTGTACAAGATCGACCATCAGCTACCGTAACCGAAGAGTAACTGCTCTCTAATGTAAGTCCTATGTCCTGTAATTTCTTCCAACCGGCTCCTCCAATCACAGTTCGACTAGCCCCGGAATCCAACAGACACACGAATGATATTCCATAAACCTCCACCTGTAAGTAAGGACGAGGATCCCCTTTTCGATTAGAGAAAGCACTAAAAACTTTGGCCCTCCGGCCCGGAAAATTAACAGAACTCGAACTCCACGATGAATTTGCCGACTGCCCTCTTAAGATCGACGTCCGGCTACCCGACGACCTTGTGCCTCGTTTCCCGAACACTTCGGACAAGTACTCTTCACTACACCTGTAGCGCCACATGAAAAACAAAAACGTCTCGTTCGAGGTTTAGAACACCTAGTAAAATTGTGACCAGTCTCCAGACAATTCCAACATTTCCTCGCTGGGACCACAGTATCAATAGATTCAACACGAGCCTTGGGAGTTTTACCATTAGATGGACAAGCTAAGTCGGGTTCCAAAAAATCAACCTTATTGACCGTAGGGGTTCGATAACCAGTTGCCAGATCTTTAGTAGCCTCCAACTTCTTGCACAACTGCAATAATTCCGAAACGCTATGATAATCCTGTAAAGCAACCCCCCTAATGAAAAATGGATCGATGTTACGTCGAATCACCGTTAATTTCTCCCGCTCTGATGGTGGGTGAGATAGCCTAGAAAACAAGTTCACCATACAAGCGAAATAATTTCCAACTTTTTCCTGAGGACCCTGGACCCGCGCCCTAATTTCATTCCACAGTTCGACTTCATAGTCGAACGGCAAGTATTCCTCCCTCAAACAACGAATAAAGTCGTCCCACGAGTTGATCTGACCCCTAACAGAACGATACCAGATCAATGCGCTACCACACAGCAAGTCGATGATGGCATTCTTCAAGTCTGCTGGAGCGACTCGTCGGGCGACCCGTAACTCTTCCACTCTTTCAATGAAAGCGTTTACGCTAAGTCCAGTATTATCCCCACTGAAAGAAATACCCCATTTGTGGACTGGTACAACCTTACAGCTAGCGTTAGAATTGCTTGAAGGCGGCTGAGTAACATTAACAGCAGCGGCAGAACTTCCCACTCCTGCTGGAACCAAAGGATCTCCCGCAGGTTGACCTAATTTGTCTAAATTGTCCTCAATGCAATTCAGTTGATCTACTACCTTGTTGATCGACTTCTCAAGGCCGACCTCCTTATCTGAAACGACCAACCTACTCAAACGTCCATATAAATGTCGAAGTTTGGATGAGACAACCCTAAACTCATTTTGTTCCGGAGACCTAATCGTACTAATAAAGTCTGCCAACTCAGTGGTCTTCTTATCGCAGACCTCAATCTCTTTCGCAACATCGGCCACAAAATTCGGTGCTAGTGGAAGTTCCCCAAACTGTTCTTTCCCTAAAAATTCCTTTAATTTTTTCCTCATAGTAGCAACAGTCTCTCCCTTCAAGCTGGTACAACCCCTAACCGATAATTCATAAATAAGTTCGTCGCGAGCTAGACGATGAGGATCCATGATCACAATCAATAAATACAAACGACTACTTAATACACTAACTTCAACTAATCGATTAAATATTTATACCTTAACAATAGCATGCACCAACAAAGGTTCACCAAAATCGCCAATTACACCTAAATGTACCTCAATATACCTAAATATACCTAAATGCCAAAATCCAAAATCTATCATGCACCTAATGTACCAAAAAAAATATGGCTCGAATGCCAAATATGCTACCAAGCAAAAATCCAAACGTTCGTAAGGTTGGAGAAAGTCCTACCATACGAATCCCTAAATCTCAAATAATGGCTTAAATGCCAAATCCTAAAATCCTATGCACGGATGGAGAATGTTCTAACAAATCTCGCAACAACGACACAACAATTCCAGCCGTACAAATATTCAACAATCGGTGCTTCGCAGCTCAAAAAAAATATTCCAAACCAAATTCCCAAATTCGCACAAGACTCCTATAAACATATCCTGAAATAAACAAATTCGCCAAGACGAACAGGATGCAAGGAGTAACAAGGGCTAAGGTATAAACAATAACCAGTAATATACTCAATAAATAACGTCAAACAATCCTAACTAAATATTTGCCAGTAATTACGGGATCCCTAACTAGAAAAGTTTTTCAAAAAATTGCCCCACGTTGGGCGCCATTTTGTTACATCAACAATTGCCGATGGTAAATCGGAACATGCTCGCACTAACTCAGGAGAAGGGTCGTGGGCAACTTACCTTCAAAAAAACTACAGATCGAACGGATAAGGGCGCCAAGGGGTTTGCAGCCTTATGTTCCACTAGTTCGTTTAAGCAAAAAAACCACTAAACTCGCTCAAGATAGCAATGCAACGTAAACAATAAAACAAAACCCACAGGGTGATAAATCGTATAATATTTCTAAGATTTAATGGATCGGATAACAGGGAGGCATAAAATTGTTTTGTAATTACTGGCATAAAGTACACAGACAAGACTAGCACAAAATAAATATATATCACAGCAGGCAAATATATATCACATTATTACTTATTTCATAAATTCAATCGGGTGCATCCGAAATCGCAGCTAGGCTGACGGCCTCGTAACTAATTTCTAAATGAGCTTACTTTCAGCACTAAATTAGGCCAAAACACATTGATTAATAGCAAACCGAAGGCTAAGAGAATGTTACCGTTGTACTGCGTTCCATTTTTTTAATATGTATCAAGTTAATAATTTACGGATACCCACGTAAGCAATCAGATCTGTCTGCCTTATGGAAATAAGCACTGCGGAATATTGTTCCAGCTATTTTAATTAATCCGAAGGAGCATTGGAACTATCGCAACTAGGTTTGCCACTCGCTCAGCGAAATTTCAGTCCAAAATGAGCTTCGGCAAGATTACTTTAAAATAAGCACAGCGTAAGCTCGCACTTCGTGTGACCCTTGATTACAACAATTACTTGCGGTGAAGCCGCTAATAACAGAACCCTATATGAATTGCTAAACAAGATAACGCAGGCAATTGAAAATTCCAGTGCATCCTAGCAGTTAACGAACATAATACTATGCCGCACAACTAAATCGTTTTGAGAGTTCGTATAACAAAATGCAAAATAATCGAGGTAGGTTTCAAACCAAACTCGGCATCAAGAGGTCACTCCAAACACCAGGGGGCTACTCCTACGGGAAGCTGTGAGCCACCACAAACAGGACTCTGCCTCAAATCTCTCCGAGGGGTGTGCGAAGAACTACAGCCATCGACTTTGGGATGATCTCAGCCCGAAGCAAGGAGCTGAGCAAACACACAACCAAAATTAGTGGTCGAATAAGAAAAGAGAAGCGTGCTTACCCAGGAAAGCCTGATAATCGCCTAACAGAAAAATGTGCTTCTACACTAACAGAGGTATTGGTAATCTTTCCTGGCCCATCGACGGAAAGGATGTTAAAATAACGACTGCCACAACCACTAGGTTCTTTGGGCGTCCTTTACGAACCCTTCTTTCAGTTCAGCTTCCTACATGGGAGACGATGCACCTCGAAGATTGTCCAAACAAACAATTTAGCGGGCAGACATCTTAGCAAGCAACTTTTCACCAAACACGGACGCTTCCCTAACGCCATCTCACGACAACGGCGGAAGTTGTTGGTGCCGATAATACAGAGCCCTGAACCGGTCTTTTAAATACGAACTTTCCAAAGAGAAAATAGAAACCTGTATTTCCACTAGAACTGTTTCAATTGCGGATTGTATTGTTCGAGAAACAACGAAGATTGCCTGCTATCAGGCGGAGATTACTGCATAATTACGAGAAAACAATTCATTGGTTTCAATTACTTAGCAACAGTTGTAAATAATAAAAATAGAGGCTTGAGCAAGCGCAGCCAAAAAAGTTATGTGCTGGGTCCTAGTTATAATAGTGTGAATCTTCGTATAAGTAAAGTTTTCGAGTTCCAACTGGTGGTATTATCGTTATCCAGACGTGGGCTATTAATACATGTGTGCAGTGTTTCCGGTAAGCAGTAAAATAGCCAAGATTTGAAGAAGCCAGTAACGATTTGGA
>CALNHX010010388.1:0-40759 GCA_940337035.1 Agriotes lineatus | reverse complement strand
TTCTGCAGCTTGAATATTACATAAAAACGTATTAATAGCATCTACAAAAGTTTCTTGACACGTTTGAATTAGTTTGAGTATGAAACGAAATAAGAGACAGTTAAAATGTACAAAATAATTTTAAATGGCTTTGCGGTGTTTTCTGCAGCTTGAATATTACATAAAAACGTATTAATAGCATCTACAAAAGGTTCTTGACACGTTTGAATTAGTTTGAGTATGAAACGAAATAAGAGACAGTTAAAATGTACAAAATAACTTTAAATGGTTTTGCTGTGTTTCCTGCAGCTTGAATATTACATAAAAACGTATTAATAGCATCTACAAAAGCTTCTTGACACGTTTGAATTAGTTTGAGTATGAAACGAAATAAGAGACAGTTAAAATGTACAAAATAATTTTAAATGGCTTTGCGGTGTTTTCTGCAGCTTGAATATTACATAAAAACGTATTAATAGCATCTACAAAAGCTTCTTGACACGTTTGAATTAGTTTGAGTATGAAACGAAATAAGAGACAGTTAAAATGTACAAAATAATTTTAAATGGCTTTGCGGTGTTTTCTGCAGCTTGAATATTACATAAAAACGTATTAATAGCATCTACAAAAGCTTCTTGACACGTTTGAATTAGTTTGAGTATGAAACGAAATAAGAGACAGTTAAAATGTACAAAATAATTTTAAATGCTTTGCGGTGTTTTCTGCAGCTTGAATATTACATAAAAACGTATTAATAGCATCTACAAAAGCTTCTTGACACGTTTGAATTAGTTTGAGTATGAAACGAAATAAGAGACAGTTAAAATGTACAAAATAACTTTAAATGGTTTTGCTGTGTTTCCTGCAGCTTGAATATTACATAAAAACGTATTAATAGCATCTACAAAAGCTTCTTGACACGTTTGAATTAGTTTGAGTATGAAACGAAATAAGAGACAGTTAAAATGTACAAAATAATTTTAAATGGCTTTGCGGTGTTTTCTGCAGCTTGAATATTACATAAAAACGTATTAATAGCATCTACAAAAGCTTCTTGACACGTTTGAATTAGTTTGAGTATGAAACGAAATAAGAGACAGTTAAAATGTGCAAAATAATTTTAAATGGCTTTGCGGTGTTTTCTGCAGCTTGAATATTACATAAAAACGTATTAATAGCATCTACAAAAACTTCTTGACACGTTTGAATTAGTTTGAGTATGAAACGAAATAAGAGACAGTTAAAATGTACAAAATAATTTTAAATGGCTTTGCGGTGTTTCTGCAGCTTGAATATTACATAAAAACGTATTAATAGCATCTACAAAAGCTTCTTGACACGTTTGAATTAGTTTGAGTATGAAACGAAATAAGAGACAGTTAAAATGTGCAAAATAACTTTAAATGGTTTTGCTGTGTTTTCTGCAGCTTGAATATTACATAAAAACGTATTAATAGCATCTACAAAAGCTTCTTGACACGTTTGAATTAGTTTGAGTATGAAACGAAATAAGAGACAGTTAAAATGTACAAAATAATTTTAAATGGCTTTGCGGTGTTTTCTGCAGCTTGAATATTACATAAAAACGTATTAGTAGCATCTACAAAAGCTTCTTGACACGTTTGAATTAGTTTGAGTATGAAACGAAATAAGAGACAGTTAAAATGTGCAAAATAACTTTAAATGGTTTTGCTGTGTTTCCTGCAGCTTGAATATTACATAAAAACGTATTAATAGCATCTACAAAAGCTTCTTGACACGTTTGAATTAGTTTGAGTATGAAACGAAATAAGAGACAGTTAAAATGTACAAAATAACTTTAAATGGTTTTGCTGTGTTTCCTGCAGCTTGAATATTACATAAAAACGTATTAATAGCATCTACAAAAGCTTCTTGACACGTTTGAATTAGTTTGAGTATGAAACGAAATAAGAGACAGTTAAAATGTACAAAATAATTTTAAATGGCTTTGCGGTGTTTTCTGCAGCTTGAATATTACATAAAAACGTATTAATAGCATCTACAAAAGCTTCTTGACACGTTTGAATTAGTTTGAGTATGAAACGAAATAAGAGACAGTTAAAATGTACAAAATAACTTTAAATAGTTTTGCTGTGTTTCCTGCAGCTTGAATATTACATAAAAACGTATTAATAGCATCTACAAAAGCTTCTTGACACGTTTGAATTAGTTTAAGTATGAAACGAAATAAGAGACAGTTAAAATGTACAAAATAACTTTACATGGTTTTGCTGTGTTTCCTGCAGCTTGAATATTACATAAAAACGTATTAATAGCATCTACAAAAGCTTCTTGACACGTTTGAATTAGTTTGAGTATGAAACGAAATAAGAGACAGTAAAAATGTACAAAATAATTTTAAATGGCTTTGCGGTGTTTTCTGCAGCTTGAATATTACATAAAAACGTATTAATAGCATCTACAAAAGCTTCTTGACACGTTTGAATTAGTTTGAGTATGAAACGAAATAAGAGACAGTTAAAATGTACAAAATAATTTTAAATGGCTTTGCGGTGTTTTCTGCAGCTTGAATATTACATAAAAACGTATTAATAGCATCTACAAAAGCTTCTTGACACGTTTGAATTAGTTTGAGTATGAAACGAAATAAGAGACAGTTAAAATGTACAAAATAATTTTAAATGGCTTTGCGGTGTTTTCTGCAGCTTGAATATTACATAAAAACGTATTAATAGCATCTACAAAAGGTTCTTGACACGTTTGAATTAGTTTGAGTATGAAACGAAATAAGAGACAGTTAAAATGTACAAAATAACTTTAAATGGTTTTGCTGTGTTTCCTGCAGCTTGAATATTACATAAAAACGTATTAATAGCATCTACAAAAGCTTCTTGACACGTTTGAATTAGTTTGAGGATGAAACGAAATAAGAGACAGTTAAAATGTACAAAATAATTTTAAATGGCTTTGCGGTGTTTTCTGCAGCTTGAATATTACATAAAAACGTATTAATAGCATCTACAAAAGCTTCTTGACACGTTTGAATTAGTTTGAGTATGAAACGAAATAAGAGACAGTTAAAATGTGCAAAATAATTTTAAATGGCTTTGCGGTGTTTTCTGCAGCTTGAATATTACATAAAAACGTATTAATAGCATCTACAAAAGCTTCTTGACACGTTTGAATTAGTTTGAGTATGAAACGAAATAAGAGACAGTTAAAATGTACAAAATAATTTTAAATGGCTTTGCGGTGTTTTCTGCAGCTTGAATATTACATAAAAACGTATTAATAGCATCTACAAAAGCTTCTTGACACGTTTGAATTAGTTTGAGTATGAAACGAAATAAGAGACAGTTAAAATGTACAAAATAACTTTAAATGGTTTTGCTGTGTTTCCTGCAGCTTGAATATTACATAAAAACGTATTAATAGCATCTACAAAAGCTTCTTGACACGTTTGAATTAGTTTGAGTATGAAACGAAATAAGAGACAGTTAAAATGTACAAAATAATTTTAAATGGCTTTGCTGTGTTTTCTGCAGCTTGAATATTACATAAAAACGTATTAATAGCATCTACAAAAGCTTCTTGACACGTTTGAATTAGTTTGAGTATGAAACAAAATAAGAGGCAGTTAAAATGTGCAAAATAACTTTAAATGGTTTTGCTGTGTTTCCTGTTGCTTGAATATTACATAAAAACGTATTAATAGCATCTACAAAAGCTTCTTGACACGTTTGAATTAGTTTGAGTATGAAACGAAATAAGAGACAGTTAAAATGTACAAAATAACTTTAAATGGTTTTGCTGTGTTTCCTGCAGCTTGAATATTACATAAAAACGTATTAATAGCATCTACAAAAGCTTCTTGACACGTTTGAATTAGTTTGAGTATGAAACGAAATAAGAGACAGTTAAAATGTACAAAATAATTTTAAATGGCTTTGCGGTGTTTTCTGCAGCTTGAATATTACATAAAAACGTATTAATAGCATCTACAAAAGCTTCTTGACACGTTTGAATTAGTTTGAGTATGAAACGAAATAAGAGAGTTAAAATGTACAAAATAATTTTAAATGGCTTTGCGGTGTTTTCTAGAGCTTGAATATTACATAAAAACGTATTAATAGCATCTACAAAAGCTGCTTGACACGTTTGAATTAGTTTGAGTATGAAACGAAATAAGAGACAGTTAAAATGTACAAAATAATTTTAAATAGCTTTGCGGTGTTTTCTGCAGCTTGAATATTACATAAAAACGTATTAATAGCATCTACAAAAGCTTCTTGACACGTTTGAATTAGTTTGAGTATGAAACGAAATAAGAGACAGTTAAAATGTACAAAATAACTTTAAATGGTTTTGCTGTGTTTTCTGCAGCTTGAATATTACATAAAAACGTATTAATAGCATCTACAAAAGCTTCTTGACACGTTTGAATTAGTTTGAGTATGAAACGAAATAAGAGACAGCTAAAATGTACAAAATAATTTTAAATGACTTTGCGGTGTTTTCTGCAGCTTGAATATTACATAAAAACGTATTAATAACATCTACAAAAGCTTCTTGACACGTTTGAATTAGTTTGAGTATGAAACGAAATAAGAGACAGTTAAAATGTACAAAATAACTTTAAATGGCTTTGCGGTGTTTTCTGCAGCTTGAATATTACATAAAAACGTATTAATAGCATCTACAAAAGCTTCTTGACACGTTTGAATTAGCTTGAGTATGAAACGACATAAGAGACAGTTAAAATGTACAAAATAATTTTAAATGGCTCTGCGGTGTTTTCTGCAGCTTGAATATTACATAAAAACGTATTAATAGCATCTACAAAAGCTTCTTGACACGTTTGAATTAGTTTGAGTATGAAACGAAATAAGAGACAGTTAAAATGTACAAAATAACTTTAAATAGTTTTGCTGTGTTTCCTGCAGCTTGAATATTACATAAAAACGTATTAATAGCATCTACAAAAGCTTCTTGACACGTTTGAATTAGTTTAAGTATGAAACGAAATAAGAGACAGTTAAAATGTACAAAATAACTTTAAATGGTTTTGCTGTGTTTCCTGCAGCTTGAATATTACATAAAAACGTATTAATAGCATCTACAAAAGCTTCTTGACACGTTTGAATTAGTTTGAGTATGAAACGAAATAAGAGACAGTAAAAATGTACAAAATAATTTTAAATGGCTTTGCGGTGTTTTCTGCAGCTTGAATATTACATAAAAACGTATTAATAGCATCTACAAAAGCTTCTTGACACGTTTGAATTAGTTTGAGTATGAAACGAAATAAGAGACAGTTAAAATGTACAAAATAATTTTAAATGGCTTTGCGGTGTTTTCTGCAGCTTGAATATTACATAAAAACGTATTAATAGCATCTACAAAAGCTTCTTGACACGTTTGAATTAGTTTGAGTATGAAACGAAATAAGAGAGTTAAAATGTACAAAATAATTTTAAATGGCTTTGCGGTGTTTTCTGCAGCTTGAATATTACATAAAAACGTATTAATAGCATCTACAAAAGGTTCTTGACACGTTTGAATTAGTTTGAGTATGAAACGAAATAAGAGACAGTTAAAATGTACAAAATAACTTTAAATGGTTTTGCTGTGTTTCCTGCAGCTTGAATATTACACAAAAACGTATTAATAGCATCTACAAAAGCTTCTTGACACGTTTGAATTAGTTTGAGTATGAAACGAAATAAGAGACAGTTAAAATGTACAAAATAATTTTAAATGGCTTTGCGGTGTTTTCTGCAGCTTGAATATTACATAAAAACGTATTAATAGCATCTACAAAAGCTTCTTGACACGTTTGAATTAGTTTGAGTATGAAACGAAATAAGAGACAGTTAAAATGTGCAAAATAATTTTAAATGGCTTTGCGGTGTTTTCTGCAGCTTGAATATTACATAAAAACGTATTAATAGCATCTACAAAAGCTTCTTGACACGTTTGAATTAGTTTGAGTATGAAACGAAATAAGAGACAGTTAAAATGTACAAAATAATTTTAAATGGCTTTGCGGTGTTTTCTGCAGCTTGAATATTACATAAAAACGTATTAATAGCATCTACAAAAGCTTCTTGACACGTTTGAATTAGTTTGAGTATGAAACGAAATAAGAGACAGTTAAAATGTGCAAAATAATTTTAATGGTTTTGCTGTGTTTCCTGCAGCTTGAATATTACATAAAAACGTATTAATAGCATCTACAAAAGCTTCTTGACACGTTTGAATTAGTTTGAGTATGAAACGAAATAAGAGACAGTTAAAATGTACAAAATAACTTTAAATGGTTTTGCTGTGTTTCCTGCAGCTTGAATATTACATAAAAACGTATTAATAGCATCTACAAAAGCTTCTTGACACGTTTGAATTAGTTTGAGTATGAAACGAAATAAGAGACAGTTAAAATGTACAAAATAATTTTAAATGGCTTTGCTGTGTTTTCTGCAGCTTGAATATTACATAAAAACGTATTAATAGCATCTACAAAAGCTTCTTGACACGTTTGAATTAGTTTGAGTATGAAACAAAATAAGAGGCAGTTAAAATGTGCAAAATAACTTTAAATGGTTTTGCTGTGTTTCCTGTTGCTTGAATATTACATAAAAACGTATTAATAGCATCTACAAAAGCTTCTTGACACGTTTGAATTAGTTTGAGTATGAAACGAAATAAGAGACAGTTAAAATGTACAAAATAACTTTAAATGGTTTTGCTGTGTTTCCTGCAGCTTGAATATTACATAAAAACGTATTAATAGCATCTACAAAAGCTTCTTGACACGTTTGAATTAGTTTGAGTATGAAACGAAATAAGAGACAGTTAAAATGTACAAAATAATTTTAAATGGCTTTGCGGTGTTTTCTGCAGCTTGAGTATTACATAAAAACGTATTAATAGCATCTACAAAAGCTTCTTGACACGTTTGAGTTAGTTTGAGTATGAAACGAAATAAGAGAGTTAAAATGTACAAAATAATTTTAAATGGCTTTGCGGTGTTTTCTAGAGCTTGAATATTACATAAAAACGTATTAATAGCATCTACAAAAGCTTCTTGACACGTTTGAATTAGTTTGAGTATGAAACGAAATAAGAGACAGTTAAAATGTACAAAATAATTTTAAATAGCTTTGCGGTGTTTTCTGCAGCTTGAATATTACATAAAAACGTATTAATAGCATCTACAAAAGCTTCTTGACACGTTTGAATTAGTTTGAGTATGAAACGAAATAAGAGACAGTTAATATGTACAAAATAACTTTAAATGGTTTTGCTGTGTTTTCTGCAGCTTGAATATTACATAAAAACGTATTAATAGCATCTACAAAAGCTTCTTGACACGTTTGAATTAGTTTGAGTATGAAACGAAATAAGAGACAGCTAAAATGTACAAAATAATTTTAAATGACTTTGCGGTGTTTTCTGCAGCTTGAATATTACATAAAAACGTATTAATAACATCTACAAAAGCTTCTTGACACGTTTGAATTAGTTTGAGTATGAAACGAAATAAGAGACAGTTAAAATGTACAAAATAACTTTAAATGGCTTTGCGGTGTTTTCTGCAGCTTGAATATTACATAAAAACGTATTAATAGCATCTACAAAAGCTTCTTGACACGTTTGAATTAGTTTGAGTATGAAACGAAATAAGAGACAGTTAAAATGTACAAAATAACTTTAAATGGTTTTGATGTGTTTTCTGCAGCTTGAATATTACATAAAAACGTATTAATAGCATCTACAAAAGCTTCTTGACACGTTTGAATTAGTTTGAGTATGAAACGAAATAAGAGACAGTTAAAATGTACAAAATAACTTTAAATGGTTTTGCTGTGTTTCCTGCAGCTTGAATATTACATAAAAACGTATTAATAGCATCTACAAAAGCTTCTTGACACGTTTGAATTAGTTTGAGTATAAAACGAAATAAGAGACAGTTAAAATGTACAAAATAAATTTAAATGGTTTTGCTGTGTTTCCTGCAGCTTGAATATTACATAAAAACGTATTAATAGCATCTACAAAAGCTTCTTGACACGTTTGAATTAGTTTAAGTATGAAACGAAATAAGAGACAGTTAAAATGTACAAAATAATTTTAAATGGCTTTGCGGTGTTTTCTGCAGCTTGAATATTACATAAAAACGTATTAATAGCATCTACAAAAGCTTCTTGACACGTTTGAATTAGTTTGAGTATGAAACGAAATAAGAGACAGTTAAAATGTACAAAATAACTTTAAATAGTTTTGCTGTGTTTCCTGCAGCTTGAATATTACATAAAAACGTATTAATAGCATCTACAAAAGCTTCTTGACACGTTTGAATTAGTTTAAGTATGAAACGAAATAAGAGACAGTTAAAATGTACAAAATAACTTTAAATGGTTTTGCTGTGTTTCCTGCAGCTTGAATATTACATAAAAACGTATTAATAGCATCTACAAAAGCTTCTTGACACGTTTGAATTAGTTTGAGTATGAAACGAAATAAGAGACAGTAAAAATGTACAAAATAATTTTAAATGGCTTTGCGGTGTTTTCTGCAGCTTGAATATTACATAAAAACGTATTAATAGCATCTACAAAAGCTTCTTGACACGTTTGAATTAGTTTGAGTATGAAACGAAATAAGAGACAGTTAAAATGTACAAAATAATTTTAAATGGCTTTGCGGTGTTTTCTGCAGCTTGAATATTACATAAAAACGTATTAATAGCATCTACAAAAGCTTCTTGACACGTTTGAATTAGTTTGAGTATGAAACGAAATAAGAGACAGTTAAAATGTACAAAATAATTTTAAATGGCTTTGCGGTGTTTTCTGCAGCTTGAATATTACATAAAAACGTATTAATAGCATCTACAAAAGCTTCTTGACACGTTTGAATTAGTTTGAGTATGAAACGAAATAAGAGACAGTTAAAATGTACAAAATAATTTTAAATGGCTTTGCGGTGTTTTCTGCAGCTTGAATATTACATAAAAACGTATTAATAGCATCTACAAAAGCTTCTTGACACGTTTGAATTAGTTTGAGTATGAAACGAAATAAGAGACAGTTAAAATGTACAAAATAACTTTAAATGGTTTTGATGTGTTTTCTGCAGCTTGAATATTACATAAAAACGTATTAATAGCATCTACAAAAGCTTCTTGACACGTTTGAATTAGTTTGAGTATGAAACGAAATAAGAGACAGTTAAAATGTACAAAATAACTTTAAATGGTTTTGCTGTGTTTCCTGCAGCTTGAATATTACATAAAAACGTATTAATA
Source organism: Agriotes lineatus (assembly GCA_940337035.1). NCBI lineage: Eukaryota > Metazoa > Arthropoda > Insecta > Coleoptera > Elateridae > Agriotes > Agriotes lineatus. The sequence continues at coordinate 31,491 of CALNHX010010388.1, read as the reverse complement.
GCATCTACAAAAGCTTCTTGACACGTTTGAATTAGTTTGAGTATAAAACGAAATAAGAGACAGTTAAAATGTACAAAATAAATTTAAATGGTTTTGCTGTGTTTCCTGCAGCTTGAATATTACATAAAAACGTATTAATAGCATCTACAAAAGCTTCTTGACACGTTTGAATTAGTTTAAGTATGAAACGAAATAAGAGACAGTTAAAATGTACAAAATAATTTTAAATGGCTTTGCGGTGTTTTCTGCAGCTTGAATATTACATAAAAACGTATTAATAGCATCTACAAAAGCTTCTTGACACGTTTGAATTAGTTTGAGTATGAAACGAAATAAGAGACAGTTAAAATGTACAAAATAACTTTAAATAGTTTTGCTGTGTTTCCTGCAGCTTGAATATTACATAAAAACGTATTAATAGCATCTACAAAAGCTTCTTGACACGTTTGAATTAGTTTAAGTATGAAACGAAATAAGAGACAGTTAAAATGTACAAAATAACTTTAAATGGTTTTGCTGTGTTTCCTGCAGCTTGAATATTACATAAAAACGTATTAATAGCATCTACAAAAGCTTCTTGACACGTTTGAATTAGTTTGAGTATGAAACGAAATAAGAGACAGTAAAAATGTACAAAATAATTTTAAATGGCTTTGCGGTGTTTTCTGCAGCTTGAATATTACATAAAAACGTATTAATAGCATCTACAAAAGCTTCTTGACACGTTTGAATTAGTTTGAGTATGAAACGAAATAAGAGACAGTTAAAATGTACAAAATAATTTTAAATGGCTTTGCGGTGTTTTCTGCAGCTTGAATATTACATAAAAACGTATTAATAGCATCTACAAAAGCTTCTTGACACGTTTGAATTAGTTTGAGTATGAAACGAAATAAGAGACAGTTAAAATGTACAAAATAATTTTAAATGGCTTTGCGGTGTTTTCTGCAGCTTGAATATTACATAAAAACGTATTAATAGCATCTACAAAAGCTTCTTGACACGTTTGAATTAGTTTGAGTATGAAACGAAATAAGAGACAGTTAAAATGTACAAAATAACTTTAAATGGTTTTGCTGTGTTTTCTGCAGCTTGAATATTACATAAAAACGTATTAATAGCATCTACAAAAGCTTCTTGACACGTTTGAATTAGTTTGAGTATGAAACGAAATAAGAGTCAGTTAAAATGTACAAAATAATTTTAAATGGCTTTGCGGTGTTTTCTGCAGCTTGAATATTACATAAAAACGTATTAATAGCATCCACAAAAGCTTCTTGACACGTTTGAATTAGTTTGAGTATGAAACGAAATAAGAGACAGTTAAAATGTACAAAATAACTTTAAATGGTTTTGCTGTGTTTCCTGCAGCTTGAATATTACATAAAAACGTATTAATAGCATCTACAAAAGCTTCTTGACACGTTTGAATTAGTTTGAGTATGAAACGAAATAAGAGACAGTTAAAATGTACAAAATAACTTTAAATAGTTTTGCTGTGTTTCCTGCAGCTTTAATATTACATAAAAACGTATTAATAGCATCTACAAAAGCTACTTGACACGTTTGAATTAGTTTAAGTATGAAACGAAATAAGAGACAGTTAAAATGTACAAAATAACTTTAAATGGTTTTGCTGTGTTTCCTGCAGCTTGAATATTACATAAAAACGTATTAATAGCATCTACAAAAGCTTCTCGACACGTTTGAATTAGTTTGAGTATGAAACGAAATAAGAGACAGTAAAAATGTACAAAATAATTTTAAATGGCTTTGCGGTGTTTTCTGCAGCTTGAATATTACATAAAAACGTATTAATAGCATCTACAAAAGCTTCTTGACACGTTTGAATTAGTTTGAGTATGAAACGAAATAAGAGACAGTTAAAATGTACAAAATAATTTTAAATGGCTTTGCGGTGTTTTCTGCAGCTTGAATATTACATAAAAACGTATTAATAGCATCTACAAAAGCTTCTTGACACGTTTGAATTAGTTTGAGTATGAAACGAAATAAGAGACAGTTAAAATGTACAAAATAATTTTAAATGGCTTTGCGGTGTTTTCTGCAGCTTGAATATTACATAAAAACGTATTAATAGCATCTACAAAAGCTTCTTGACACGTTTGAATTAGTTTGAGTATGAAACGAAATAAGAGACAGTTAAAATGTACAAAATAACTTTAAATGGTTTTGATGTGTTTTCTGCAGCTTGAATATTACATAAAAACGTATTAATAGCATCTACAAAAGCTTCTTGACACGTTTGAATTAGTTTGAGTATGAAACGAAATAAGAGACAGTTAAAATGTACAAAATAACTTTAAATGGTTTTGCTGTGTTTCCTGCAGCTTGAATATTACATAAAAACGTATTAATAGCATCTACAAAAGCTTCTTGACACGTTTGAATTAGTTTGAGTATAAAACGAAATAAGAGACAGTTAAAATGTACAAAATAAATTTAAATGGTTTTGCTGTGTTTCCTGCAGCTTGAATATTACATAAAAACGTATTAATAGCATCTACAAAAGCTTCTTGACACGTTTGAATTAGTTTAAGTATGAAACGAAATAAGAGACAGTTAAAATGTACAAAATAATTTTAAATGGCTTTGCGGTGTTTTCTGCAGCTTGAATATTACATAAAAACGTATTAATAGCATCTACAAAAGCTTCTTGACACGTTTGAATTAGTTTGAGTATGAAACGAAATAAGAGACAGTTAAAATGTACAAAATAACTTTAAATAGTTTTGCTGTGTTTCCTGCAGCTTGAATATTACATAAAAACGTATTAATAGCATCTACAAAAGCTTCTTGACACGTTTGAATTAGTTTAAGTATGAAACGAAATAAGAGACAGTTAAAATGTACAAAATAACTTTAAATGGTTTTGCTGTGTTTCCTGCAGCTTGAATATTACATAAAAACGTATTAATAGCATCTACAAAAGCTTCTTGACACGTTTGAATTAGTTTGAGTATGAAACGAAATAAGAGACAGTAAAAATGTACAAAATAATTTTAAATGGCTTTGCGGTGTTTTCTGCAGCTTGAATATTACATAAAAACGTATTAATAGCATCTACAAAAGCTTCTTGACACGTTTGAATTAGTTTGAGTATGAAACGAAATAAGAGACAGTTAAAATGTACAAAATAATTTTAAATGGCTTTGCGGTGTTTTCTGCAGCTTGAATATTACATAAAAACGTATTAATAGCATCTACAAAAGCTTCTTGACACGGTTGAATTAGTTTGAGTATGAAACGAAATAAGAGACAGTTAAAATGTACAAAATAATTTTAAATGGCTTTGCGGTGTTTTCTGCAGCTTGAATATTACATAAAAACGTATTAATAGCATCTACAAAAGCTTCTTGACACGTTTGAATTAGTTTGAGTATGAAACGAAATAAGAGACAGTTAAAATGTACAAAATAACTTTAAATGGTTTTGCTGTGTTTTCTGCAGCTTGAATATTACATAAAAACGTATTAATAGCATCTACAAAAGCTTCTTGACACGTTTGAATTAGTTTGAGTATGAAACGAAATAAGAGACAGTTAAAATGTACAAAATAATTTTAAATGGCTTTGCGGTGTTTTCTGCAGCTTGAATATTACATAAAAACGTATTAATAGCATCCACAAAAGCTTCTTGACACGTTTGAATTAGTTTGAGTATGAAACGAAATAAGAGACAGTTAAAATGTACAAAATAACTTTAAATGGTTTTGCTGTGTTTCCTGCAGCTTGAATATTACATAAAAACGTATTAATAGCATCTACAAAAGCTTCTTGACACGTTTGAATTAGTTTGAGTATGAAACGAAATAAGAGACAGTTAAAATGTACAAAATAACTTTAAATAGTTTTGCTGTGTTTCCTGCAGCTTGAATATTACATAAAAACGTATTAATAGCATCTACAAAAGCTTCTTGACACGTTTGAATTAGTTTGAGTATGAAACGAAATAAGAGACAGTTAAAATGTACAAAATAACTTTAAATAGTTTTGCTGTGTTTCCTGCAGCTTGAATATTACATAAAAACGTATTAATAGCATCTACAAAAGCTACTTGACACGTTTGAATTAGTTTAAGTATGAAACGAAATAAGAGACAGTTAAAATGTACAAAATAACTTTAAATGGTTTTGCTGTGTTTCCTGCAGCTTGAATATTACATAAAAACGTATTAATAGCATCTACAAAAGCTTCTCGACACGTTTGAATTAGTTTGAGTATGAAACGAAATAAGAGACAGTAAAAATGTACAAAATAATTTTAAATGGCTTTGCGGTGTTTTCTGCAGATTGAATATTACATAAAAACGTATTAATAGCATCTACAAAAGCTTCTTGACACGTTTGAATTAGTTTGAGTATGAAACGAAATAAGAGACAGTTAAAATGTACAAAATAATTTTAAATGGCTTTGCGGTGTTTTCTGCAGCTTGAATATTACATAAAAACGTATTAATAGCATCTACAAAAGCTTCTTGACACGTTTGAATTAGTTTGAGTATGAAACGAAATAAGAGACAGTTAAAATGTACAAAATAATTTTAAATGGCTTTGCGGTGTTTTCTGCAGCTTGAATATTACATAAAAACGTATTAATAGCATCTACAAAAGCTTCTTGACACGTTTGAATTAGTTTGAGTATGAAACGAAATAAGAGACAGTTAAAATGTACAAAATAACTTTAAATGGTTTTGATGTGTTTTCTGCAGCTTGAATATTACATAAAAACGTATTAATAGCATCTACAAAAGCTTCTTGACACGTTTGAATTAGTTTGAGTATGAAACGAAATAAGAGACAGTTAAAATGTACAAAATAACTTTAAATGGTTTTGCTGTGTTTCCTGCAGCTTGAATATTACATAAAAACGTATTAATAGCATCTACAAAAGCTTCTTGACACGTTTGAATTAGTTTGAGTATAAAACGAAATAAGAGACAGTTAAAATGTACAAAATAAATTTAAATGGTTTTGCTGTGTTTCCTGCAGCTTGAATATTACATAAAAACGTATTAATAGCATCTACAAAAGCTTCTTGACACGTTTGAATTAGTTTAAGTATGAAACGAAATAAGAGACAGTTAAAATGTACAAAATAATTTTAAATGGCTTTGCGGTGTTTTCTGCAGCTTGAATATTACATAAAAACGTATTAATAGCATCTACAAAAGCTTCTTGACACGTTTGAATTAGTTTGAGTATGAAACGAAATAAGAGACAGTTAAAATGTACAAAATAACTTTAAATAGTTTTGCTGTGTTTCCTGCAGCTTGAATATTACATAAAAACGTATTAATAGCATCTACAAAAGCTTCTTGACACGTTTGAATTAGTTTAAGTATGAAACGAAATAAGAGACAGTTAAAATGTACAAAATAACTTTAAATGGTTTTGCTGTGTTTCCTGCAGCTTGAATATTACATAAAAACGTATTAATAGCATCTACAAAAGCTTCTTGACACGTTTGAATTAGTTTGAGTATGAAACGAAATAAGAGACAGTAAAAATGTACAAAATAATTTTAAATGGCTTTGCGGTGTTTTCTGCAGCTTGAATATTACATAAAAACGTATTAATAGCATCTACAAAAGCTTCTTGACCCGTTTGAATTAGTTTGAGTATGAAACGAAATAAGAGACAGTTAAAATGTACAAAATAATTTTAAATGGCTTTGCGGTGTTTTCTGCAGCTTGAATATTACATAAAAACGTATTAATAGCATCTACAAAAGCTTCTTGACACGTTTGAATTAGTTTGAGTATGAAACGAAATAAGAGACAGTTAAAATGTACAAAATAATTTTAAATGGCTTTGCGGTGTTTTCTGCAGCTTGAATATTACATAAAAACGTATTAATAGCATCTACAAAAGCTTCTTGACACGTTTGAAATAGTTTGAGTATGAAACGAAATAAGAGACAGTTAAAATGTACAAAATAACTTTAAATGGTTTTGCTGTGTTTTCTGCAGCTTGAATATTACATAAAAACGTATTAATAGCATCTACAAAAGCTTCTTGACACGTTTGAATTAGTTTGAGTATGAAACGAAATAAGAGACAGTTAAAATGTACAAAATAATTTTAAATGGCTTTGCGGTGTTTTCTGCAGCTTGAATATTACATAAAAACGTATTAATAGCATCCACAAAAGCTTCTTGACACGTTTGAATTAGTTTGAGTATGAAACGAAATAAGAGACAGTTAAAATGTACAAAATAACTTTAAATGGTTTTGCTGTGTTTCCTGCAGCTTGAATATTACATAAAAACGTATTAATAGCATCTACAAAAGCTTCTTGACACGTTTGAATTAGTTTGAGTATGAAACGAAATAAGAGACAATTAAAATGTACAAAATAATTTTAAATGGCTTTGCGGTGTTTTCTGCAGCTTGAATATTACATAAAAACGTATTAATAGCATCTACAAAAGCTTCTTGACACGTTTGAATTAGTTTCAGTAACAAACGAAATAAGAGACAGTTAAAATGTACAAAATAATTTTAAATGGCTTTGCGGTGTTTTCTGCAGCTTGAATATTACATAAAAACGTATTAATAGCATCTACAAAAGCTTCTTGACACGTTTGAATTAGTTTGAGTATGAAACGAAACAAGAGACAGTTAAAATGTACAAAATAACTTTAAATAGTTTTGCTGTGTTTCCTGCAGCTTGAATATTACATAAAAACGTATTAATAGCATCTACAAAAGCTTCTTGACACGTTTGAATTAGTTTGAGTATGAAACGAAATAAGAGACAGTTAAAATGTGCAAAATAACTTTAAATGGTTTTGCTGTGTTTCCTGCAGCTTGAATATTACATAAAAACGTATTAATAGCATCTACAAAAGCTTCTTGACACGTTTGAATTAGTTTGAGTGTGAAACGAAATAAGAGACAGTTAAAATGTACAAAATAACTTTAAATGGTTTTGCTGTGTTTCCTGCAGCTTGAATATTACATAAAAACGTATTAATAGCATCTACAAAAGCTTCTTGACACGTTTGAATTAGATTGAGTATGAAACGAAATAAGAGACAGTTAAAATGTACAAAATAATTTTAAATGGCTTTGCGGTGTTTTCTGCATCTTGAATATTACATAAAAACGTATTAATAGCATCTACAAAAGCTTCTTGACACGTTTGAATTAGTTTGAGTATGAAACGAAATAAGAGACAGTTTAAATGTGCAAAATAACTTTAAATGGTTTTGCTGTGTTTCCTGCAGCTTGAATATTACATAAAAACGTATTAATAGCATCTACAAAAGCTTCTTGACACGTTTGAATTAGTTTGAGTATGAAACGAAATAAGAGACAGTTAAAATGTACAAAATAATTTTAAATGGCTTTGCGGTGTTTTCTGCAGCTTGAATATTACATAAAAACGTATTAATAGCATCTACAAAATCTTCTTGACACGTTTGAATTAGTTTGAGTATGAAACGAAATAAGAGAGTTAAAATGTACAAAATAATTTTAAATGGCTTTGCGGTGTTTTCTAGAGCTTGAATATTACATACAAACGTATTAATAGCATCTACAAAAGCTTCTTGACACGTTTGAATTAGTTTGAGTATGAAACGAAATAAGAGACAGTTAAAATGTACAAAATAATTTTAAATAGCTTTGCGCTGTTTTCTGCAGCTTGAATATTACATAAAAACGTATTAATAGCATCTACAAAAGCTTCTTGACACGTTTGAATTAGTTTGAGTATGAAACGAAATAAGAGACAGTTAAAATGTACAAAATAACTTTAAATGGTTTTGCTGTGTTTTCTGCAGCTTGAATATTACATAAAAACGTATTAATAGCATCTACAAAAGCTTCTTGACACGTTTGAATTAGTTTGAGTATGAAACGAAATAAGAGACAGTTAAAATGTACAAAATAATTTTAAATGGCTTTGCGGTGTTTTCTGCAGCTTGAATATTATATAAAAACGTATTAATAGCATCTACAAAAGCTTCTTGACACGTTTGAATTAGTTTGAGTATGAAACGAAATAAGAGACAGTTAAAATGTACAAAATAACTTTAAATGGCTTTGCGGTGTTTTCTGCAGCTTGAATATTACATAAAAACGTATTAATAGCATCTACAAAAGCTTCTTGACACGTTTGAATTAGTTTGAGTATGAAACGAAATAAGAGACAGTTAAAATGTACAAAATAACTTTAAATGGTTTTGCTGTGTTTCCTGCAGCTTGAATATTACATAAAAACGTATTAATAGCATCTACAAAAGCTTCTTGACACGTTTGAATTAGTTTGAGTATAAAACGAAATAAGAGACTGTTAAAATGTACAAAATAACTTTAAATAGTTTTGCTGTGTTTCCTGCAGCTTGAATATTACATAAAAACGTATTAATAGCATCTACAAAAGCTTCTTGACACGTTTGAATTAGTTTAAGTATGAAACGAAATAAGAGACAGTTAAAATGTACAAAATAACTTTAAATGGTTTTGCTGTGTTTCCTGCAGCTTGAATATTACATAAAAACGTATTAATAGCATCTACAAAAGCTTCTTGACACGTTTGAATTAGTTTTAGTATGAAACGAAATAAGAGACAGTAAAAATGTACAAAATAATTTTAAATGGCTTTGCGGTGTTTTCTGCAGCTTGAATATTACATAAAAACGTATTAATAGCATCTACAAAAGCTTCTTGACACGTTTGAATTAGTTTGAGTATGAAACGAAATAAGAGACAGTTAAAATGTACAAAATAATTTTAAATGGCTTTGCGGTGTTTTCTGCAGCTTGAATATTACATAAAAACGTATTAGTAGCATCTACAAAAGCTTCTTGACACGTTTGAATTAGTTTGAGTATGAAACGAAATAAGAGACAGTTAAAATGTACAAAATAACTTTAAATGGTTTTGCTGTGTTTTCTGCAGCTTGAATATTACATAAAAACGTATTAATAGCATCTACAAAAGCTTCTTGACACGTTTGAATTAGTTTGAGTATGAAACGAAATAAGAGACAGTTAAAATGTACAAAATAATTTTAAATGGTTTTGCGGTGTTTTCTGCAGCTTGAATATTACATAAAAACGTATTAATAGCATCCCCAAAAGCTTCTTGACACGTTTGAATTAGTTTGAGTATGAAACGAAATAAGAGACAGTTAAAATGTACAAAATAACTTTAAATGGTTTTGCTGTGTTTCCTGCAGCTGGAATATTACATAAAAACGTATTAATAGCATCTACAAAAGCTTCTTGACACGTTTGAATTAGTTTGAGTATGAAACGAAATAAGAGACAGTTAAAATGTACAAAATAATTTTAAATGGCTTTGCGGTGTTTTCTGCAGCTTGAATATTACATAAAAACGTATTAATAGCATCTACAAAAGCTTCTTGACACGTTTGAATTAGTTTCAGTATCAAACGAAATAAGAGACAGTTAAAATGTACAAAATAATTTTAAATGGCTTTGCGGTGTTTTCTGCAGCTTGAATATTACATAAAAACGTATTAATAGCATCTACAAAAGCTTCTTGACACGTTTGAATTAGTTTGAGTATGAAACGAAACAAGAGACAGTTAAAATGTACAAAATAACTTTAAATGGTTTTGCTGTGTTTCCTGCAGCTTGAATATTACATAAAAACGTATTAATAGCATCTACAAAAGCTTCTTGACACGTTTGAATTAGTTTGAGTATGAAATGAAATAAGAGACAGTTAAAATGTGCAAAATAACTTTAAATGGTTTTGCTGTGTTTCCTGCAGCTTGAATATTACATAAAAACGTATTAATAGCATCTACAAAAGCTTCTTGACACGTTTGAATTAGTTTGAGTCTGAAACGAAATAAGAGACAGTTAAAATGTACAAAATAATTTTAAATGGCTTTGCGGTGTTTTCTGCAGCTTGAATATTACATAAAAACGTATTAATAGCATCTACAAAAGCTTCTTGACACGTTTGAAATAGTTTGAGTATGAAACGAAATAAGAGACAGTTAAAATGTACAAAATAACTTTAAATAGTTTTGCTGTGTTTCCTGCAGCTTGAATATTACATAAAAACGTATTAATAGCATCTACAAAAGCTTCTTGACACGTTTGAATTAGTTTGAGTAAGAAACGAAATAAGAGACAGTTAAAATGTACAAAATAATTTTAAATGGCTTTGCGGTGTTTTCTGCAGCTTGAATATTACATAAAAACGTATTAATAGCATCTACAAAAGCTTCTTGACACGTTTGAATTAGTTTGAGTATGAAACGAAATAAGAGACAGTTAAAATGTACAAAATAACTTTAAATGGTTTTGCTGTGTTTCCTGCAGCTTGAATATTACATAAAAACGTATTAATAGCATCTATAAAAGCTTCTTGACACGTTTGCATTAGTTTGAGTATGAAACGAAATAAGAGACAGTTAAAATGTACAAAATAACTTTAAATGGCTTTACGGTGTTTTCTGCAGCTTGAATATTACATAAAAACGTATTAATAGCATCTACAAAAGCTTCTTGACACGTTTGAATTAGTTTGAGTATGAAACGAAATAAGAGACAGTTTAAATGTGCAAAATAACTTTAAATGGTTTTGCTGTGTTTCCTGCAGCTTGAATATTACATAAAAACGTATTAATAGCATCTACAAAAGCTTCTTGACACGTTTGAATTAGTTTGAGTATGAAACGAAATAAGAGACAGTTAAAATGTACAAAATAATTTTAAATGGCTTTGCGGTGTTTTCTGCAGCTTGAATATTACATAAAAACGTATTAATAGCATCTACAAAATCTTCTTGACACGTTTGAATTAGTTTGAGTATGAAACGAAATAAGAGAGTTAAAATGTACAAAATAATTTTAAATGGCTTTGCGGTGTTTTCTAGAGCTTGAATATTACATACAAACGTATTAATAGCATCTACAAAAGCTTCTTGACACGTTTGAATTAGTTTGAGTATGAAACGAAATAAGAGACAGTTAAAATGTACAAAATAATTTTAAATAGCTTTGCGCTGTTTTCTGCAGCTTGAATATTACATAAAAACGTATTAATAGCATCTACAAAAGCTTCTTGACACGTTTGAATTAGTTTGAGTATGAAACGAAATAAGAGACAGTTAAAATGTACAAAATAACTTTAAATGGTTTTGCTGTGTTTTCTGCAGCTTGAATATTACATAAAAACGTATTAATAGCATCTACAAAAGCTTCTTGACACGTTTGAATTAGTTTGAGTATGAAACGAAATAAGAGACAGTTAAAATGTACAAAATAATTTTAAATGGCTTTGCGGTGTTTTCTGCAGCTTGAATATTATATAAAAACGTATTAATAGCATCTACAAAAGCTTCTTGACACGTTTGAATTAGTTTGAGTATGAAACGAAATAAGAGACAGTTAAAATGTACAAAATAACTTTAAATGGCTTTGCGGTGTTTTCTGCAGCTTGAATATTACATAAAAACGTATTAATAGCATCTACAAAAGCTTCTTGACACGTTTGAATTAGTTTGAGTATGAAACGAAATAAGAGACAGTTAAAATGTACAAAATAACTTTAAATGGTTTTGCTGTGTTTCCTGCAGCTTGAATATTACATAAAAACGTATTAATAGCATCTACAAAAGCTTCTTGACACGTTTGAATTAGTTTGAGTATAAAACGAAATAAGAGACTGTTAAAATGTACAAAATAACTTTAAATAGTTTTGCTGTGTTTCCTGCAGCTTGAATATTACATAAAAACGTATTAATAGCATCTACAAAAGCTTCTTGACACGTTTGAATTAGTTTAAGTATGAAACGAAATAAGAGACAGTTAAAATGTACAAAATAACTTTAAATGGTTTTGCTGTGTTTCCTGCAGCTTGAATATTACATAAAAACGTATTAATAGCATCTACAAAAGCTTCTTGACACGTTTGAATTAGTTTTAGTATGAAACGAAATAAGAGACAGTAAAAATGTACAAAATAATTTTAAATGGCTTTGCGGTGTTTTCTGCAGCTTGAATATTACATAAAAACGTATTAATAGCATCTACAAAAGCTTCTTGACACGTTTGAATTAGTTTGAGTATGAAACGAAATAAGAGACAGTTAAAATGTACAAAATAATTTTAAATGGCTTTGCGGTGTTTTCTGCAGCTTGAATATTACATAAAAACGTATTAGTAGCATCTACAAAAGCTTCTTGACACGTTTGAATTAGTTTGAGTATGAAACGAAATAAGAGACAGTTAAAATGTACAAAATAACTTTAAATGGTTTTGCTGTGTTTTCTGCAGCTTGAATATTACATAAAAACGTATTAATAGCATCTACAAAAGCTTCTTGACACGTTTGAATTAGTTTGAGTATGAAACGAAATAAGAGACAGTTAAAATGTACAAAATAATTTTAAATGGTTTTGCGGTGTTTTCTGCAGCTTGAATATTACATAAAAACGTATTAATAGCATCCCAAAAGCTTCTTGACACGTTTGAATTAGTTTGAGTATGAAACGAAATAAGAGACAGTTAAAATGTACAAAATAACTTTAAATGGTTTTGCTGTGTTTCCTGCAGCTGGAATATTACATAAAAACGTATTAATAGCATCTACAAAAGCTTCTTGACACGTTTGAATTAGTTTGAGTATGAAACGAAATAAGAGACAGTTAAAATGTACAAAATAATTTTAAATGGCTTTGCGGTGTTTTCTGCAGCTTGAATATTACATAAAAACGTATTAATAGCATCTACAAAAGCTTCTTGACACGTTTGAATTAGTTTCAGTATCAAACGAAATAAGAGACAGTTAAAATGTACAAAATAATTTTAAATGGCTTTGCGGTGTTTTCTGCAGCTTGAATATTACATAAAAACGTATTAATAGCATCTACAAAAGCTTCTTGACACGTTTGAATTAGTTTGAGTATGAAACGAAACAAGAGACAGTTAAAATGTACAAAATAACTTTAAATGGTTTTGCTGTGTTTCCTGCAGCTTGAATATTACATAAAAACGTATTAATAGCATCTACAAAAGCTTCTTGACACGTTTGAATTAGTTTGAGTATGAAATGAAATAAGAGACAGTTAAAATGTGCAAAATAACTTTAAATGGTTTTGCTGTGTTTCCTGCAGCTTGAATATTACATAAAAACGTATTAATAGCATCTACAAAAGCTTCTTGACACGTTTGAATTAGTTTGAGTCTGAAACGAAATAAGAGACAGTTAAAATGTACAAAATAATTTTAAATGGCTTTGCGGTGTTTTCTGCAGCTTGAATATTACATAAAAACGTATTAATAGCATCTACAAAAGCTTCTTGACACGTTTGAATTAGTTTGAGTAAGAAACGAAATAAGAGACAGTTAAAATGTACAAAATAATTTTAAATGGCTTTGCGGTGTTTTCTGCAGCTTGAATATTACATAAAAACGTATTAATAGCATCTACAAAAGCTTCTTGACACGTTTGAATTAGTTTGAGTATGAAACGAAATAAGAGACAGTTAAAATGTACAAAATAACTTTAAATGGTTTTGCTGTGTTTCCTGCAGCTTGAATATTACATAAAAACGTATTAATAGCATCTATAAAAGCTTCTTGACACGTTTGCATTAGTTTGAGTATGAAACGAAATAAGAGACAGTTAAAATGTACAAAATAACTTTAAATGGCTTTACGGTGTTTTCTGCAGCTTGAATATTACATAAAAACGTATTAATAGCATCTACAAAAGCTTCTTGACACGTTTGAATTAGTTTTCGTATGAAACGAAATAAGAGACAGTTAAAATGTACAAAATAATTTTAAATGGCTTTGCGGTGTTTTCTGCAGCTTGAATATTACATAAAAACGTATTAATAGCATCTACAAAAGCTTCTTGACACGTTTGAATTAGCTTGAGTATGAAACGAAATAAGAGACAGTTAAAATGTACAAAATAACTTTAGATGGTTTTGCTGTGTTTCCTGCAGCTTGAATATTACATAAAAACGTATTAATAGCATCTGCAAAAGCTTCTTGACTCGTTTGAACTAGTTTGAGTATGAAACGAAATAAGAGACAGTTAAAATGTACAAAATAATTTTAAATGGCTTTGCGGTGTTTTCTGCAGCTTGAATATTACATAAAAACGTATTAATATCATCTACAAAAGCTTCTTGACACGTTTGAATTAGTTTGAGTATGAAACGAAATAAGAGACAGTTAAAATGTACAAAATAATTTTAAATGGCTTTGCGGTGTTTTCTGCAGCTTGAATATTACATAAAAACGTATTAATAGCATCTACAAAAGCTTCTTGACACGTTTGAATTAGTTTGAGTATGAAACGAAATAACAGACAGTTAAAATGTACAAAATAACTTTAAATGGTTTTGCTGTGTTTCCTGCAGCTTGAATATTACATAAAAACGTATTAATAGCAACTACAAAAGCTTCTTGACACGTTTGAATTAGTTTGAGTATGAAACGAAATAAGAGACAGTTATAATGTACAAAATAACTTTAAATGGTTTTGCTGTGTTTCCTGCAGCTTGAATATTACATAAAAACGTATTAATAGCATCTACAAAAGCTTCTTGACACGTTTGAATTAGTTTGAGTATGAAACGAAATAAGAGACAGTAAAAATGTACAAAATAATTTTAAATGGCTTTGCGGTGTTTTCTGCAACTTGAATATTACATAAAAACGTATTAATAGCATCTACAAAAGCTTCTTGACACGTTTGAATTAGTTTAAGTATGAAACGAAATAAGAGAGTTAAAATGTACAAAATAATTTTAAATGGCTTTGCGGTGTTTTCTAGAGCTTGAATATTACATAAAAACGTATTAATAGCATCTACAAAAGCTTCTTGATACGTTTGAATTAGTTTGAGTATGAAACGAAATAAGAGACAGTTAAAATGTACAAAATAACTTTAAATGGTTTTGCTGTGTTTCCTGCAGCTTAAATATTACATAAAAACGTATTAATAGGATCTACAAAAGCTTCTTGACACGTTTGAATTAGTTTGAGTATGAAACGAAATAAGAGACAGTTAAAATGTACAAAATAATTTTAAATGGCTTTGCGTGTTTTCTGCAGCTTGAATGTTACATAAAAACGTATTAATAGCATCTACAAAAGCTTCTTGACACGTTTGAAATAGTTTGAGTATGAAACGAAATAAGAGACAGTTAAAATGTACAAAATAACTTTAAATGGTTTTGCTGTGTTTCCTGCAGCTTGAATATTACATAAAAACGTATTAATAGCATCTACAAAAGCTTCTTGACACGTTTGAATTAGCTTGAGTATGAAACGAAATAAGAGACAGTTAAAATGTACAAAATAACTTTAAATGGTTTTGCTGTGTTTTCTGCAGCTTGAATATTACATAAAAACGTATTAATAGCATCTACAAAAGCTTCTTGACACGTTTGAATTAGTTTGAGTACGAAACGAAATAAGAGACAGTTAAAATGTACAAAATAACTTTAAATGGCTTTGCGGTGTTTTCTGCAGCTTGAATATTACATAAAAACGTATTAATAGCATCTACAAAAGCTTCTTGACACGTTTGCATTAGTTTGAGTATGAAACGAAATAAGAGACAGTTAAAATGTACAACATAATTTTAAATGGCTTTGCGGTGTTTTCTGCAGCTTGAATATTACATAAAAACGTATTAATAGCATCTACAAAAGCTTCTTGACACGTTTGAATTAGTTTGAGTACGAAACGAAATAAGAGACAGTTAAAATGTACAAAATAACTTTAAATGGTTTTGCTGTGTTTTCTGCAGCTTGAATATTACATAAAAACGTATTAATAGCATCTACAAAAGCTTCTTGACACGTTTGAATTAGTTTGAGTATGAAACGAAATAAGAGACAGTTAAAATGTACAAAATAACTTTAAATGGTTTTGCTGTGTTTCCTGCAGCTTGAATATTACATAAAAACGTATTAATAGCATCTACAAAAGCTTCTTGACACGTTTGCATTAGTTTGAGTATGAAACGAAATAAGAGACAGTTAAAATGTACAAAATAATTTTAAATGGCTTTGCGGTGTTTTCTGCAGCTTGAATATTACATAAAAACGTATTAATAGCATCTACAAAAGCTTCTTGACACGTTTGAATTAGTTTGAGTATGAAACGAAATAAGAGACAGTTAAAATGTACAAAATAATTTTAAATGGTTTTGCGGTGTTTTCTGCAGCTTGAATATTACATAAAAACGTATTAATAGCATCTACAAAAGCTTCTTGACACGTTTGAGTTAGCTTGAGTATGAAACGAAATAAGAGACAGTGAAAATGTACAAAATAATTTTAAATGGCTTTGCGGTGTTTTCTGCAGCTTGAATATTACATAAAAACGTATTAATAGCATCTACAAAAG
Organism: Agriotes lineatus; assembly: GCA_940337035.1. NCBI lineage: Eukaryota > Metazoa > Arthropoda > Insecta > Coleoptera > Elateridae > Agriotes > Agriotes lineatus. Next base: position 15,106 of record CALNHX010010388.1, on the reverse strand, counting down.
CTTTTTGACACGTTTGAATTAGTTTGAGTATGAAACGAAATAAGAGACAGTTAAAATGTACAAAATAACTTTAAATGGTTTTGCTGTGTTTCCTGCAGCTTGAATATTACATAAAAACGTATTAATAGCATTTACAAAAGCTTCTTGACACGTTTGAATTAGTTTGAGTATGAAACGAAATAAGAGACAGTTAAAATGTACAAAATAACTTTAAATGGTTTTGCTGTGTTTCCTGCAGCTTGAATATTACATAAAAACGTATTAATATCATCTACAAAAGCTTCTTGACACGTTTGAATTAGTTTAAGTATGAAACGAAATAAGAGACGGTTAAAATGTACAAAATAATTTTAAATGGCTTTGCGGTGTTTTCTGCAGCTTGAATATTACATAAAAACGTATTAATAGCATCTACAAAAGCTTCTTGACACGTTTGAATTAGTTTGAGTATGAAACGAAATAAGAGACTGTTAAAATGTACAAAATAATTTTACATAGCTTTGCGGTGTTTTCTGCAGCTTGAATATTACATAAAAACGTATTAATAGCATCTACAAAAGCTTCTTGACACGTTTGAATTAGTTTGAGTATGAAACGAAATAAGAGACAGTTAAAATGTACAAAATAACTTTAAATGGTTTTGCTGTGTTTCCTGCAGCTTGAATATTACATAAAAACTTATTAATAGCATCTACAAAAGCTTCTTGACACGTTTGAATTAGTTTGAGTATGAAACGAAATAAGAGACAGTTAAAATGTACAAAATAACTTTAAATGGTTTTGCTGTGTTTCCTGCAGCTTGAATATTACATAAAAACGTATTAATAGCATCTATAAAAGCTTCTTGACACGTTTGCATTAGTTTGAGTATGAAACGAAATAAGAGACAGTTAAAATGTACAAAATAATTTAAATGGCTTTGCGGTGTTTTCTGCAGCTTGAATATTACATAAAAACGTATTAATAGCATCTACAAAAGCTTCTTGACACGTTTGAATTAGTTTGAGTATGAAACGAAATAAGAGACAGTTAAAATGTACAAAATAATTTTAAATGGCTTTGCGGTGTTTTCTGCAGCTTGAATATTACATAAAAACGTATTAATAGCATCTACAAAAGCTTCTTGACACGTTTGAATTAGCTTGAGTATGAAACGAAATAAGAGACAGTTAAAATGTACAAAATAACTTTAAATGGTTTTGCTGTGTTTCCTGCAGCTTGAATATTACATAAAAACGTATTAATAGCATCTACAAAAGCTTCTTGACACGTTTGAATTAGTTTAAGTATGAAACGAAATAAGAGAGTTAAAATGTACAAAATAATTTTAAATGGCTTTGCGGTGTTTTCTAGAGCTTGAATATTACATAAAAACGTATTAATAGCATCTACAAAAGCTTCTTGACACGTTGAATTAGTTTGAGTATGAAACGAAATAAGAGACAGTTAAAATGTACAAAATAACTTTAAATGGTTTTGCTGTGTTTCCTGCAGCTTAAATATTACATAAAAACGTATTAATAGGATCTACAAAAGCTTCTTGACACGTTTGAATTAGTTTGAGTATGAAACGAAATAAGAGACAGTTAAAATGTACAAAATAATTTTAAATGGCTTTGCGTGTTTTCTGCAGCTTGAATGTTACATAAAAACGTATTAATAGCATCTACAAAAGCTTCTTGACACGTTTGAAATAGTTTGAGTATGAAACGAAATAAGAGACAGTTAAAATGTACAAAATAACTTTAAATGGTTTTGCTGTGTTTCCTGCAGCTTGAATATTACATAAAAACGTATTAATAGCATCTACAAAAGCTTCTTGACACGTTTGAATTAGCTTGAGTATGAAACGAAATAAGAGACAGTGAAAATGTACAAAATAATTTTAAATGGCTTTGCGGTGTTTTCTGCAGCTTGAATATTACATAAAAACGTATTAATAGCATCTACAAAAGCTTCTTGACACGTTTGAATTAGTTTGAGTACGAACGAAATAAGAGACAGTTAAAATGTACAAAATAACTTTAAATGGTTTTGCTGTGTTTTCTGCAGCTTGAATATTACATAAAAACGTATTAATAGCATCTACAAAAGCTTCTTGACACGTTTGAATTAGTTTGAGTATGAAACGAAATAAGAGACAGTTAAAATGTACAAAATAACTTTAAATGGTTTTGCTGTGTTTCCTGCAGCTTGAATATTACATAAAAACGTATTAATAGCATCTACAAAAGCTTCTTGACACGTTTGCATTAGTTTGAGTATGAAACGAAATAAGAGACAGTTAAAATGTACAAAATAATTTTAAATGGCTTTGCGGTGTTTTCTGCAGCTTGAATATTACATAAAAACGTATTAATAGCATCTACAAAAGCTTCTTGACACGTTTGAATTAGTTTGAGTATGAAACGAAATAAGAGACAGTTAAAATGTACAAAATAATTTTAAATGGCTTTGCGGTGTTTTCTGCAGCTTGAATATTACATAAAAACGTATTAATAGCATCTACAAAAGCTTCTTGACACGTTTGAATTAGCTTGAGTATGAAACGAAATAAGAGACAGTGAAAATGTACAAAATAATTTTAAATGGCTTTGCGGTGTTTTCTGCAGCTTGAATATTACATAAAAACGTATTAATAGCATCTACAAAAGCTTTTTGACACGTTTGAATTAGTTTGAGTATGAAACGAAATAAGAGACAGTTAAAATGTACAAAATAACTTTAAATGGTTTTGCTGTGTTTCCTGCAGCTTGAATATTACATAAAAACGTATTAATAGCATTTACAAAAGCTTCTTGACACGTTTGAATTAGTTTGAGTATGAAACGAAATAAGAGACAGTTAAAATGTACAAAATAACTTTAAATGGTTTTGCTGTGTTTCCTGCAGCTTGAATATTACATAAAAACGTATTAATATCATCTACAAAAGCTTCTTGACACGTTTGAATTAGTTTAAGTATGAAACGAAATAAGAGACGGTTAAAATGTACAAAATAATTTTAAATGGCTTTGCGGTGTTTTCTGCAGCTTGAATATTACATAAAAACGTATTAATAGCATCTACAAAAGCTTCTTGACACGTTTGAATTAGTTTGAGTATGAAACGAAATAAGAGACTGTTAAAATGTACAAAATAATTTTACATAGCTTTGCGGTGTTTTCTGCAGCTTGAATATTACATAAAAACGTATTAATAGCATCTACAAAAGCTTCTTGACACGTTTGAATTAGTTTGAGTATGAAACGAAATAAGAGACAGTTAAAATGTACAAAATAACTTTAAATGGTTTTGCTGTGTTTCCTGCAGCTTGAATATTACATAAAAACGTATTAATAGCATCTACAAAAGCTTCTTGACACGTTTGAATTAGTTTGAGTATGAAACGAAATAAGAGACAGTTAAAATGTACAAAATAACTTTAAATGGTTTTGCTGTGTTTCCTGCAGCTTGAATATTACATAAAAACGTATTAATAGCATCTATAAAAGCTTCTTGACACGTCTGCATTAGTTTGAGTATGAAACGAAATAAGAGACAGTTAAAATGTACAAAATAATTTTAAATGGCTTTGCGGTGTTTTCTGCAGCTTGAATATTACATAAAAACGTATTAATAGCATCTACAAAAGCTTCTTGACACGTTTGAATTAGTTTGAGTATGAAACGAAATAAGAGACAGTTAAAATGTACAAAATAATTTTAAATGGCTTTGCGGTGTTTTCTGCAGCTTGAATATTACATAAAAACGTATTAATAGCATCTACAAAAGCTTCTCGACACGTTTGAATTAGCTTGAGTATGAAACGAAATAAGAGACAGTTAAAATGTACAAAATAACTTTAAATGGTTTTGCTGTGTTTCCTGCAGCTTGAATATTACATAAAAACGTATTAATAGCATCTACAAAAGCTTCTTGACACGTTTGAATTAGTTTGAGTATGAAACGAAATAAGAGACAGTTAAAATGTACAAAATAATTTTAAATGGCTTTGCGGTGTTTTCTGCAGCTTGAATATTACATAAAAACGTATTAATAGCATCTACAAAAGCTTCTTTACACGTTTGAATTATTTTGAGTATGAAACGAAATAAGAGACAGTTAAAATGTACAAAATAACTTTAAATGGTTTTGCTGTGTTTCCTGCAGCTTGAATATTACATAAAAACGTATTAATAGCATCTACAAAAGCTTCTTGACACGTTTGAATTAGTTTGAGTATGAAACGAAATAAGAGACAGTTAAAATGTACAAAATAACTTTAAATGGTTTTGCTGTGTTTCCTGCAGCTTGAATATTACATAAAAACGTATTAATAGCATCTACAAAAGCTTCTTGACACGTTTGAATTAGTTTAAGTATGAAACGAAATAAGAGACAGTTAAAATGTACAAAATAATTTTAAATGGCTTTGCGGTGTTTTCTGCAGCTTGAATATTACATAAAAACGTATTAATAGCATCTACAAAAGCTTCTTGACACGTTTGAATTGGTTTGAGTATGAAACGAAATAAGAGACTGTTAAAATGTACAAAATAATTTTAAATAGCTTTGCGGTGTTTTCTGCAGCTTGAATATTACATAAAAACGTATTAATAGCATCTACAAAAGCTTCTTGACACGTTTGAATTAGATTGAGTATGAAACGAAATAAGAGACAGTTAAAATGTACAAAATAATTTTAAATGGCTTTGCGGTGTTTTCTGCAGCTTGAATATTACATAAAAACGTATTAATAGCATCTACCAAAGCTTCTTGACACGTTTGAATTAGTTTGAGTATGAAACGAAATAAGAGACAGTTAAAATGTACAAAATAACTTTAAATGGTTTTGCTGTGTTTTCTGCAGCTTGAATATTACATAAAAACGTATTAATAGCATCTACAAAAGCTTCTTGACACGTTTGAATTAGTTTGAGTATGAAACGAAATAAGAGACAGTTAAAATGTACAAAATAACTTTAAATAATTTTGCTGTGTTTCCTGCAGCTTGAATATTACATAAAAACGTATTAATAGCATCTACAAAAGCTTCTTGACACGTTTGAATTAGCTTGAGTATGAAACGAAATAAGAGACAGTGAAAATGTACAAAATAATTTTAAATGGCTTTGCGATGTTTTCTGCAGCTTGAATATTACATAAAAACGTATTAATAGCATCTACAAAAGCTTCTTGACACGTTTGAATTAGTTTGAGTATGAAACGAAATAAGAGACAGTTAAAATGTACAAAATAACTTTAAATGGTTTTGCTGTGTTTCCTGCAGCTTGAATATTACATAAAAACGTATTAATAGCATTTACAAAAGCTTCTTGACACGTTTGAATTAGTTTGAGTATGAAACGAAATAAGAGACAGTTAAAATGTACAAAATAACTTTAAATGGTTTTGCTGTGTTTTCTGCAGCTTGAATATTACATAAAAACGTATTAATATCATCTACAAAAGCTTCTTGACACGTTTGAATTAGTTTAAGTATGAAACGAAATAAGAGACAGTTAAAATGTACAAAATAATTTTAAATGGCTTTGCGGTGTTTTCTGCAGCTTGAATATTACATAAAAACGTATTAATAGCATCTACAAAAGCTTCTTGACACGTTTGAATTAGTTTGAGTATGAAACGAAATAAGAGACTGTTAAAATGTACAAAATAATTTTAAATAGCTTTGCGGTGTTTTCTGCAGCTTGAATATTACATAAAAACGTATTAATAGCATCTACAAAAGCTTCTTGACACGTTTGAATTAGTTTGAGTATGAAACGAAATAAGAGACAGTTAAAATGTACAAAATAACTTTAAATGGCTTTGCGGTGTTTTCTGCAGCTTGAATATTACATAAAAACGTATTAATAGCATCTACAAAAGCTTCTTGACACGTTTGAATTGGCTTGAGTATGAAACGAAATAAGAGACAGTTAAAATGTACAAAATAACTTTAAATGGTTTTGCTGTGTTTCCTGCAGCTTGAATATTACATAAAAACGTATTAATAGCATCTACAAAAGCTTCTTGACACGTTTGAATTAGTTTGAGTATGAAACGAAATAAGAGACAGTTAAAATGTACAAAATAATTTTAAATGGTTTTGCGGTGTTTTCTGCAGCTTGAATATTACATAAAAACGTATTAATAGCATCTACAAAAGCTTCTTGACACGTTTGAATTAGTTTGAGTATGAAACGAAATAAGAGACAGTTAAAATGTACAAAATAATTTTAAATGGCTTTGCGGTGTTTTCTGCAGCTTGAATATTACATAAAAACGTATTAATAGCATCTACAAAAGCTTCTTGATACGTTTGAATTAGTTTGAGTATGAAACGAAATAAGAGACAGTTAAAATGTACAAAATAACTTTAAATGGTTTTGCTGTGTTTCCTGCAGCTTGAATATTACATAAAAACGTATTAATAGCATCTACAAAAGCTTCTTGACACGTTTGAATTAGTTTGAGTATGAAACGAAATAAGAGACAGTTAAAATGTACAAAATAACTTTAAATGGTTTTGCTGTGTTTCCTGCAGCTTGAATATTACATAAAAACGTATTAATAGCATCTACAAAAGCTTCTTGACACGTTTGAATTAGTTTAAGTATGAAACGAAATAAGAGACAGTTAAAATGTACAAAATAATTTTAAATGGCTTTGCGGTGTTTTCTGCAGCTTGAATATTACATAAAAACGTATTAATAGCATCTACAAAAGCTTCTTGACACGTTTGAATTAGTTTGAGTATGAAACGAAATAAGAGACTGTTAAAATGTACAAAATAATTTTAAATAGCTTTGCGGTGTTTTCTGCAGCTTGAATATTACATAAAAACGTATTAATAGCATCTACAAAAGCTTCTTGACACGTTTGAATTAGTTTGAGTATGAAACGAAATAAGAGACTGTTAAAATGTACAAAATAACTTTAAATGGTTTTGCTGTGTTTCCTGCAGCTTGAATATTACATAAAAACGTATTAATAGCATCTACAAAAGCTTCTTGACACGTTTGAATTAGTTTGAGTATGAAACGAAATAAGAGACAGTTAAAATGTACAAAATAATTTTAAATGGCTTTGCGGTGTTTTCTGCAGCTTGAATATTACATAAAAACGTATTAATAGCATCTACAAAAACTTCTTGACACGTTTGAATTAGTTTGAGTATGAAACGAAATAAGAGACAGTAAAAATGTACAAAATAATTTTAAATGGCTTTGCGGTGTTTTCTGCAGCTTGAATATTACATAAAAACGTATTAATAGCATCTACAAAAGCTTCTTGACACGTTTGAATTAGTTTGAGTATGAAACGAAATAAGAGACAGTTAAAATGTACAAAATAATTTTAAATGGCTTTGCGGTGTTTTCTGCAGCTTGAATATTACATAAAAACGTATTAATAGCATCTACAAAAGCTTCTTGACACGTTTGAATTAGTTTGAGTATGAAACGAAATAAGAGACAGTTAAAATGTACAAAATAATTTTAAATGGCTTTGCGGTGTTTTCTGCAGCTTGAATATTACATAAAAACGTATTAATAGCATCTACAAAAGCTTCTTGACACGTTTGAATTAGTTTGAGTATGAAACGAAATAAGAGACAGTTAAAATGTACAAAATAACTTTAAATGGTTTTGCTGTGTTTTCTGCAGCTTGAATATTACATAAAAACGTATTAATAGCATCTACAAAAGCTTCTTGACACGTTTGAATTAGTTTGAGTATGAAACGAAATAAGAGTCAGTTAAAATGTACAAAATAATTTTAAATGGCTTTGCGGTGTTTTCTGCAGCTTGAATATTACATAAAAACGTATTAATAGCATCCACAAAAGCTTCTTGACACGTTTGAATTAGTTTGAGTATGAAACGAAATAAGAGACAGTTAAAATGTACAAAATAACTTTAAATGGTTTTGCTGTGTTTCCTGCAGCTTGAACATTACATAAAAACGTATTAATAGCATCTACAAAAGCTTCTTGACACGTTTGAATTAGTTTGAGTATGAAACGAAATAAGAGACAGTTAAAATGTACAAAATAACTTTAAATAGTTTTGCTGTGTTTCCTGCAGCTTTAATATTACATAAAAACGTATTAATAGCATCTACAAAAGCTACTTGACACGTTTGAATTAGTTTAAGTATGAAACGAAATAAGAGACAGTTAAAATGTACAAAATAACTTTAAATGGTTTTGCTGTGTTTCCTGCAGCTTGAATATTACATAAAAACGTATTAATAGCATCTACAAAAGCTTCTCGACACGTTTGAATTAGTTTGAGTATGAAACGAAATAAGAGACAGTAAAAATGTACAAAATAATTTTAAATGGCTTTGCGGTGTTTTCTGCAGCTTGAATATTACATAAAAACGTATTAATAGCATCTACAAAAGCTTCTTGACACGTTTGAATTAGTTTGAGTATGAAACGAAATAAGAGACAGTTAAAATGTACAAAATAACTTTAAATGGTTTTGCTGTGTTTCCTGCAGCTTGAATATTACATAAAAACGTATTAATAGCATCTACAAAAACTTCTTGACACGTTTGAATTAGTTTGAGTATGAAACGAAATAAGAGACAGTTAAAATGTACAAAATAACTTTAAATGGTTTTGCTGTGTTTCCTGCAGCTTGAATATTACATAAAAACGTATTAATAGCATCTACAAAAGCTTCTTGACACGTTTGAATTAGTTTGAGTATGAAACGAAATAAGAGACAGTTAAAATGTACAAAATAACTTTAAATGGTTTTGCTGTGTTTCCTGCAGCTTGAATATTACATAAAAACGTATTAATAGCATCTACAAAAGCTTCTTGACACGTTTGAATTAGTTTAAGTATGAAACGAAATAAGAGACAGTTAAAATGTACAAAATAATTTTAAATGGCTTTGCGGTGTTTTCTGCAGCTTGAATATTACATAAAAACGTATTAATAGCATCTACAAAAGCTTCTTGACACGTTTGAATTAGTTTGAGTATGAAACGAAATAAGAGACTGTTAAAATGTACAAAATAATTTTAAATAGCTTTGCGGTGTTTTCTGCAGCTTGAATATTACATAAAAACGTATTAATAGCATCTACAAAAGCTTCTTGACACGTTTGAATTAGTTTGAGTATGAAACGAAATAAGAGACTGTTAAAATGTACAAAATAACTTTAAATGGTTTTGCTGTGTTTCCTGCAGCTTGAATATTACATAAAAACGTATTAATAGCATCTACAAAAGCTTCTTGACACGTTTGAATTAGTTTGAGTATGAAACGAAATAAGAGACAGTTAAAATGTACAAAATAATTTTAAATGGCTTTGCGGTGTTTTCTGCAGCTTGAATATTACATAAAAACGTATTAATAGCATCTACAAAAACTTCTTGACACGTTTGAATTAGTTTGAGTATGAAACGAAATAAGAGACAGTTAAAATGTACAAAATAACTTTCAATGGTTTTGCTGTGTTTTCTGCAGCTTGAATATTACATAAAAACGTATTAATAGCATCTACAAAAGCTTCTTGACACGTTTGAATTAGTTTGAGTATGAAACGAAATAAGAGACAGTTAAAATGTACAAAATAACTTTAAATGGTTTTGTTGTGTTTCCTGCAGCTTAAATATTACATAAAAACGTATTAATAGCATCTACAAAAGCTTCTTGACACGTTTGCATTATTTTGAGTATGAAACGAAATAAGAGACAGTTAAAATGTACAAAATAATTTTAAATGGTTTTACGGTGTTTTCTGCAGCTTGAATATTACATAAAAACGTATTAATAGCATCTACAAAAGCTTCTTGACACGTTTGAATTAGTTTGAGTATGAAACGAAATAAGAGACAGTTAAAATGTACAAAATAATTTTAAATGGTTTTGCGGTGTTTTCTGCAGCTTGAATATTACATAAAAACGTATTAATAGCATCTACAAAAGCTTCTTGACACGTTTGAATTAGCTTGAGTATGAAACGAAATAAGAGACAGTGAAAATGTACAAAATAATTTTAAATGGCTTTGCGGTGTTTTCTGCAGCTTGAATATTACATAAAAACGTATTAATAGCATCTACAAAAGCTTCTTGACACGTTTGAATTAGTTTGAGTATGAAACAAAATAAGAGACAGTTAAAATGTACAAAATAACTTTAAATGGTTTTGCTGTGTTTCCTGCAGCTTGAATATTACATAAAAACGTATTAATAGCATTTACAAAAGCTTCTTGACACGTTTGAATTAGTTTGAGTATGAAACGAAATAAGAGACAGTTAAAATGTACAAAATAACTTTAAATGGTTTTGCTGTGTTTCCTGCAGCTTGAATATTACATAAAAACGTATTAATATCATCTACAAAAGCTTCTTGACACGTTTGAATTAGTTTAAGTATGAAACGAAATAAGAGACAGTTAAAATGTACAAAATAATTTTAAATGGCTTTGCGGTGTTTTCTGCAGCTTGAATATTACATAAAAACGTATTAATAGCATCTACAAAAGCTTCTTGACACGTTTGAATTAGTTTGAGTATGAAACGAAATAAGAGACTGTTAAAATGTACAAAATAACTTTAAATGGTTTTGCTGTGTTTTCTGCAGCTTGAATATTACATAAAAACGTATTAATAGCATCTACAAAAGCTTCTTGACACGTTTGAATTAGTTTGAGTATGAAACGAAATAAGAGTCAGTTAAAATGTACAAAATAATTTTAAATGGCTTTGCGGTGTTTTCTGCAGCTTGAATATTACATAAAAACGTATTAATAGCATCCACAAAAGCTTCTTGACACGTTTGAATTAGTTTGAGTATGAAACGAAATAAGAGACAGTTAAAATGTACAAAATAACTTTAAATGGTTTTGCTGTGTTTCCTGCAGCTTGAATATTACATAAAAACGTATTAATAGCATCTACAAAAGCTTCTTGACACGTTTGAATTAGTTTGAGTATGAAACGAAATAAGAGACAGTTAAAATGTACAAAATAACTTTAAATAGTTTTGCTGTGTTTCCTGCAGCTTTAATATTACATAAAAACGTATTAATAGCATCTACAAAAGCTACTTGACACGTTTGAATTAGTTTAAGTATGAAACGAAATAAGAGACAGTTAAAATGTACAAAATAACTTTAAATGGTTTTGCTGTGTTTCCTGCAGCTTGAATATTACATAAAAACGTATTAATAGCATCTACAAAAGCTTCTCGACACGTTTGAATTAGTTTGAGTATGAAACGAAATAAGAGACAGTAAAAATGTACAAAATAATTTTAAATGGCTTTGCGGTGTTTTCTGCAGCTTGAATATTACATAAAAACGTATTAATAGCATCTACAAAAGCTTCTTGACACGTTTGAATTAGTTTGAGTATGAAACGAAATAAGAGACAGTTAAAATGTACAAAATAACTTTAAATGGTTTTGCTGTGTTTCCTGCAGCTTGAATATTACATAAAAACGTATTAATAGCATCTACAAAAACTTCTTGACACGTTTGAATTAGTTTGAGTATGAAACGAAATAAGAGACAGTTAAAATGTACAAAATAACTTTAAATGGTTTTGCTGTGTTTCCTGCAGCTTGAATATTACATAAAAACGTATTAATAGCATCTACAAAAGCTTCTTGACACGTTTGAATTAGTTTGAGTATGAAACGAAATAAGAGACAGTTAAAATGTACAAAATAACTTTAAATGGTTTTGCTGTGTTTCCTGCAGCTTGAATATTACATAAAAACGTATTAATAGCATCTACAAAAGCTTCTTGACACGTTTGAATTAGTTTAAGTATGAAACGAAATAAGAGACAGTTAAAATGTACAAAATAATTTTAAATGGCTTTGCGGTGTTTTCTGCAGCTTGAATATTACATAAAAACGTATTAATAGCATCTACAAAAGCTTCTTGACACGTTTGAATTAGTTTGAGTATGAAACGAAATAAGAGACTGTTAAAATGTACAAAATAATTTTAAATAGCTTTGCGGTGTTTTCTGCAGCTTGAATATTACATAAAAACGTATTAATAGCATCTACAAAAGCTTCTTGACACGTTTGAATTAGTTTGAGTATGAAACGAAATAAGAGACTGTTAAAATGTACAAAATAACTTTAAATGGTTTTGCTGTGTTTCCTGCAGCTTGAATATTACATAAAAACGTATTAATAGCATCTACAAAAGCTTCTTGACACGTTTGAATTAGTTTGAGTATGAAACGAAATAAGAGACAGTTAAAATGTACAAAATAATTTTAAATGGCTTTGCGGTGTTTTCTGCAGCTTGAATATTACATAAAAACGTATTAATAGCATCTACAAAAACTTCTTGACACGTTTGAATTAGTTTGAGTATGAAACGAAATAAGAGACAGTTAAAATGTACAAAATAACTTTCAATGGTTTTGCTGTGTTTTCTGCAGCTTGAATATTACATAAAAACGTATTAATAGCATCTACAAAAGCTTCTTGACACGTTTGAATTAGTTTGAGTATGAAACGAAATAAGAGACAGTTAAAATGTACAAAATAACTTTAAATGGTTTTGTTGTGTTTCCTGCAGCTTAAATATTACATAAAAACGTATTAATAGCATCTACAAAAGCTTCTTGACACGTTTGCATTATTTTGAGTATGAAACGAAATAAGAGACAGTTAAAATGTACAAAATAATTTTAAATGGTTTTACGGTGTTTTCTGCAGCTTGAATATTACATAAAAACGTATTAATAGCATCTACAAAAGCTTCTTGACACGTTTGAATTAGTTTGAGTATGAAACGAAATAAGAGACAGTTAAAATGTACAAAATAATTTTAAATGGTTTTGCGGTGTTTTCTGCAGCTTGAATATTACATAAAAACGTATTAATAGCATCTACAAAAGCTTCTTGACACGTTTGAATTAGCTTGAGTATGAAACGAAATAAGAGACAGTGAAAATGTACAAAATAATTTTAAATGGCTTTGCGGTGTTTTCTGCAGCTTGAATATTACATAAAAACGTATTAATAGCATCTACAAAAGCTTCTTGACACGTTTGAATTAGTTTGAGTATGAAACAAAATAAGAGACAGTTAAAATGTACAAAATAACTTTAAATGGTTTTGCTGTGTTTCCTGCAGCTTGAATATTACATAAAAACGTATTAATAGCATTTACAAAAGCTTCTTGACACGTTTGAATTAGTTTGAGTATGAAACGAAATAAGAGACAGTTAAAATGTACAAAATAACTTTAAATGGTTTTGCTGTGTTTCCTGCAGCTTGAATATTACATAAAAACGTATTAATATCATCTACAAAAGCTTCTTGACACGTTTGAATTAGTTTAAGTATGAAACGAAATAAGAGACAGTTAAAATGTACAAAATAATTTTAAATGGCTTTGCGGTGTTTTCTGCAGCTTGAATATTACATAAAAACGTATTAATAGCATCTACAAAAGCTTCTTGACACGTTTGAATTAGTTTGAGTATGAAACGAAATAAGAGACTGTTAAAATGTACAAAATAATTTTAAATAGCTTTGCGGTGTTTTCTGCAGCTTGAATATTACATAAAAACGTATTAATAGCATCTACAAAAGCTTCTTGACAAGTTTGAATTAGTTTAAGTATGAAACGAAATAAGAGACAGTTAAAATGTACAAAATAACTTTAAATGGTTTTGCTGTGTTTCCTGCAACTTGAATATTACATAAAAACGTATTAATAGCATCTACAAAAGCTTCTTGACACGTTTGAATTAGTTTGAGTATGAAACGAAATAAGAGACAGTTAAAATGTACAAAATAACTTTAAATGGTTTTGCTGTGTTTCCTGCAGCTTGAATATTACATAAAAACGTATTAATAGCATCTATAAAAGCTTCTTGACACGTTTGCATTAGTTTGAGTATGAAACGAAATAAGAGACAGTTAAAATGTACAAAATAATTTTAAATGGCTTTGCGGTGTTTTCTGCAGCTTGAATATTACATAAAAACGTATTAATAGCATCTACAAAAGCTTCTTGACACGTTTGAATTAGTTTGAGCATGAAACGAAATAAGAGACAGTTAAAATGTACAAAATAATTTTAAATGGCTTTGCGGTGTTTTCTGCAGCTTGAATATTACATAAAAACGTATTAATAGCATCTACAAAAGCTTCTTGACACATTTGAATTAGCTTGAGTATGAAACGAAATAAGAGACAGTTAAAATGTACAAAATAACTTTAAATGGTTTTGCTGTGTTTCCTGCAGCTTGAATATTACATAAAAACGTATTAATAGCATCTACAAAAGCTTCTTGACACGTTTGAATTAGTTTGAGTATGAAACGAAATAAGAGACAGTTAAAATGTACAAAATAATTTTAAATGGCTTTGCGGTGTTTTCTGCAGCTTGAATATTACATAAAAACGTATTAATAGCATCTACAAAAGCTTCTTGACACGTTTGAATTAGTTTGAGTATGAAACGAAATAAGAGACAGTTAAAATGTACAAAATAATTTTAAATGGCTTTGCGGTGTTTTCTGCAGCTTGAATATTACATAAAAACGTATTAATAGCATCTACAAAAGCTTCTTGACACGTTTGGATTAGTTTGAGTATGAAACGAAATAAGAGACAGTTAAAATGTACAAAATAACTTTAAATGGTTTTGCTGTGTTTCCTGCAGCTTGAATATTACATAAAAACGTATTAATAGCATCTACAAAAGCTTCTTGACACGTTTGAATTAGTTTGAGTATGAAACGAAATAAGAGACAGTTAAAATGTACAAAATAACTTTAAATGGTTTTGCTGTGTTTCCTGCAGCTTAAATATTACATAAAAACGTATTAATAGCATCTACAAAAGCTTCTTGACACGTTTGAATTAGTTTAAGTATGAAACGAAATAAGAGACAGTTAAAATGTACAAAATAATTTTAAATGGCTTTGCGGTGTTTTCTGCAGCTTGAATATTACATAAAAACGTATTAATAGCATCTACAAAAGCTTCTTGACACGTTTGAATTAGTTTGAGTATTAAACGAAATAAGAGACTGTTAAAATGTACAAAATAATTTTAAATAGCTTTGCGGTGTTTTCTGCAGCTTGAATATTACATAAAAACGTATTAATAGCATC
>CALNHX010010387.1:0-40761 GCA_940337035.1 Agriotes lineatus | reverse complement strand
AGTCCGACACTGGCTGTGGCGTGTGCGTTTATAATATTTTATTTTCATCTTGAATGTTACGCACCGTCGTAAATTTTCACGAGTGTTTAGTGTTACTGTAATACTTTTTTATTGATTGGTTTTCTGGTTGCTACGATGATTCAGGTAAAAGATAATTATTTTGTTTTATTTTTGTAGTTTCTGTAATGGTCAATTTTTTTATAGAGTTTTATTATGGATTCGAAAAAAACCGTTGACAGATGCACAAATTGCAGCGGAAATAGAAAAAAATATGAACGGTGATTGTGAAACTAAGTATGAAGCTGATGATATTGAAGAGCCTTTCAGTGATGAAGACGAAGACAACATCGAAGAACAAATTGCCCATCCAGATGATTCCGTGCTCGAGTTTGATGGTAGTGAAGACTTAACTGGGATCACAGAGATGACACGTGAGGCTGTTTTAGATCAAAATGGTGTGTGGAGTGAAGATGATGAATTGCCTTTAGCGGTCTCTTGCAAGAGAAGGATAATATCTTCCGGTACAAATTTGAGGGGAAAAATGGCCATCGATGGACAGGTAAAGAAACATCGAAAGCAACTAGAATAGCTAAACGAAATATAATCCACTTTATATCTGGACCTAAGGGAACTGCTAAAGGTTTGACAAATCCAGCAGCTTGTTTTGATCAATTCTTCGACGACATTATTATTACAGAGATCGTTACTTACTCAAACATATGTGCTACTCAAGAAAAGGCTCGAAAATATGCTAAAAAAAACCGCCACAAACTCGCCTACATGCAAAGAAGAATTCGGGCTTTTGATTTGTTCAGCCGTCAGCGCCATGAAAAACAACCATCTGAATTCCAGGAAATTGTTTGACAATAAAAACTCAGGATCTATTTATAGAGCTACTATGAGTTGTGAGCGATTTCTTTTTCTCTTGAACTCTTTGAGGTTTGATGACAAACAAACTAGGATTGAAAGAAAACACACAGATCCGTTTGCACCGATCCGCTTTATTTGGGATAAGTTTATAAACAATTGTAACAACTCATATATCTCGACTTCATACCTTACAATCGATGAACAGCTACCTGCATTTCGCGGGAGATGTGGGTTCCGCATGTATATTCCTTCAAAGCCAGCAAAATATGGACTGAAAATTATAATGTTGTGCGACTCCAGTACAAAATACATGATCGATGCGAATCCCTATTTAGGAAAAGGTACAAATACTAATGGATTATCTCTGGCAAATTACTATGTAAAAGAGTTGACAAAAACGGTTCATGGGAGTAAACATAACATTATCATGGATAATTGGTTTACTTTCGTGGACCTCACCGACGAGCTCTTGAAAGCCCCTTATAATTTGACTATAGTGAGTACCATAAGAAAAAACAAACGCGAAATACCTCCGGAGTTACTAGCGACTAAAAAAAGGGATTGTGGGACATCTATGTTTTGCTATGACAAAGAGAAAACGTTGGTATCTTTTATGCCCAAGAAAAATAGAATAGTTACTTTATTGTCCACTATGCATGAAGGAGCTAACCGGAAATTATACACTTCTAGAAAAAATAGAATGCCGCTAAGGCGGGTGTTGATACGTTAGACCAGATGTGCTCAAACATGAATTGTTCCCGAAAGACAAGAAGATGGCCGCTTTGCGTATTTTATAATATGATAAATATTGCATGTATAAACTCAATTATTATTTACAATCATAACATGTACAAAGAAGATAGAAAACTGGAAATAGAACCTCCTGCGGACGTTCCTACGACAGGTCAACGGACTACATGTCATTTTTGTCCAAGTCGTCTTCGGCGAATGACGGTGAATTATTGCATTCGGTGCCATAAACCAATCTGTGGCGAACACCGAACCAATATTTGCAAAGGATGTTAAATGCTGAATTAACTGTATTTTTTTTTTATTCAATTTATTTCAAATAAAGTATTTTCCATATTTTCTGTCTTTTTTTTTCTTTATTTTGATATTAAATGCCCTCAAAACATAACTTAATTCAGAATAGTAAAATTTACAAATGTTTAGTAATCATGTAACAGTAAAATAAGTTTAGTACTCTAGGGTTAATGTAAATTGTCTGTGATATTTTCTTATGTTGACTTGTCTCATACTATTATGGTCAGTGGATTAATAAATTTATTATTATTAATATCCGATTGTTAATAATAAAAATAATAGTGACATAATTAACATACCGATATTAATTTACATAATAACAAAGGCCATAACGATATGTGGAGCGATGAAATAAAGTTCAGATCTAGTTTGCTCGACAAGAAACGTGATGTAACATCGGCCAACTCGATCTG
Source organism: Agriotes lineatus (assembly GCA_940337035.1). NCBI lineage: Eukaryota > Metazoa > Arthropoda > Insecta > Coleoptera > Elateridae > Agriotes > Agriotes lineatus. The sequence goes on along the minus strand of CALNHX010010387.1, from coordinate 38,434 downwards.
AAATTTATTTTGATCACTCGATACTCGACGCCATTAAGAAGATGTACGTGACCAATCGCCGTGCGAACATAACATCAAAGAAGGTTGAAATTATAATGCAGAACTAAAAGTAAACGAGAGCCGACTCCGGCATCTAAAAAAATTATTTGCATCGGCGTTTCGAGTGGAGTTTTAAAAAAATGTTTATTTTGTTTAGCTTTGTTTACTGGTAAACGGAAAGAATCAACTTAAAAATCACCCTGTAGAGGAAGCATTAAAAATCTGCAAAATTTTATTTTAGTGTCATTCTAAATGTCGATGTAAACGCCGACATTTCATAATTTAATTAATCCTAAAAATAAAGCATGTGGTTCCAAGGTCATTGCCACATAGGAACAAACCGCTATGTTGCAACAACGTTAAATATTTTCTCTGAAAGCAGTTAAGACACCATTAGCAAAGATTAAATAAACAAGGATAGGTAGAAGGGTTGCTTGCCTCTACGAATTATTGGCACTTTCTCACGAAATATTTGCTTATGCAATCCATATTACACACTTACGATTATTGCCATAAGGATGAACCTTTTCACGTTATATGCTTTTTGATAAGGTATATAGTACAAGGAAGCTATTGTGATCATGTAAAAATCTGACAGCGAATTTTTGACTTTTCTTCACGTTCCCCGAATACAAAAAACCCACTTTCAAAAATATGTAGGCGTATGTGTCATTTTTGCCAGATTCGATAAATAAGAATTGAGTATTTAATAATAAAATTGACCTTTACTACCACATAAACCATAGATTCTTTTTATACAAAATGAAACACAGGCGAAGGTTAGCTTAATTATAAAATTATCAGCTGATCTAGTACACTACCCGTAAATAATTTTGTTAATATATAATATATTGTAATTATATGAAATACACTTTCGACATAACAGCCGTATAAGTATAAGCCTGAATAAAAGAGTTATGGATGGTACACCCTTTCTTAACTTCTCCGCCCTGTCCTCTACTAAGTAACTCCCTCATTTATTTTCTAAAAGTGGATGGAGATCTATATAAAATACGAGTATAAAGAGATAGTATATTGTTTAATTCCTATAACATTATGTTTAAAAACTAGGTGTCACTGACACGCTGATGAAATGCGCTGATCTGTACAATAATCGGAATTGTTAATCAATAAATTTGATACCAGTGTAACAACTCTTACTAAAATTTTAAAGTAAATCTCAAATAAACACAAACAGTAAAGTACCAACAGAAACGCATAGAAGTTAAGGCAGCTAAGGGAAAAAATGTTAAATTTAGTGTTTTTGTAATAACTAATTTTCAGGTAGAAGACCGCCGCACTAGTCGGCCAAGTTCGGGTGTTCTGATGACTAATAAGTTGTAAGCCTGGAAGCAAATGAAACCTTAATTACCGTTGACATTCTTCTGAGGCGCGAATGGGTCGAAAATGGCGGTGGGCGCAAAAGGGCCGGGCGCAAGTAGGCCTATATCTCGGCATCCAATGTTGTTTCCATCCAGTTCTCTTCGGCAATGGCTATAATTTCGTCTTCCTAATGAGTTTTTTAGTTGACCTATTATCCTGACTTCATATGGGTTATTTTTATCTTTAACTTTAACTTCCCATCTCCCTTAGCTGGTAATATCTATTGTGAGTATTTGCATTTCTTTCACTACATTTGCTATCTTCCTGCCTTGCAGACGCTTCTCACGTTCCAAGTTCCGTCTTTAAAATTTGAACAGGGGAGTCGTCACAATCTTCTACTACTATTTAAAGATTCCCTGAGACTGAGGATGGTATATTTGTAGTTGAATATTTGCAGGTTGGTTAATTTTGGGATTGCATAATGCAGTAGTTTCCCATTTGCTTTCCGTAATTGGCCTTTACATCTTTTAATGCTTCAGGGCACTATAACCATCTATAACTAACTTTCAGTAGTTTAATAATAGCTAAAAGTAGCCCAGAACAACAAATGATGATGTACCTACTGCAAAGAAGTAGAAAAGAAAAAGAATTGATGAAGAATGTGAAAAAAAGAGAGACAGCATATTTCGGCCATGTTCTAAGAAACAGTAAATGCAGTTACTATCATTAAAGGTCGAATTCAAAGAAAAAGACCAGCAGGGAGAAAACAATTACATTCGTCAGAGGAGGGGAATGACAGCATCACAACTCTTCCAATTAAGGTCTGAACAGGGAGAAAGCCGAAAAGAAGAAGATGCTAGAACCGTATACACTACATAGACACAGTAAAATAACAACGACTTTATACTTTTCATGTTTGTTGACTGACACAATGTTTTCAAGTGTAAATTAAATGAGAACAGCGAAACGTAGGAAAAGGTTTCAAAAACGAAAGATCCATATGAAAAAAAGTTTTGCTAAACTAAAACTTAAGAAAAGATTTAAAAAACAAAGAATCCATATGAAAAAGGAGGTCTTTTACAGGGAAACGTAAGAAATTATTTAAAAAACAAAATATACACATGGAAAAAGAGGTTCTTTAACAGAAAAACGTCAAGAAAATTTTAAAACGCAAAAGATCCACATGAAAAAGACTAAACGTAAGAAAATATTTAAAAAACAAGATATACACATGAAAAGGGAGGTTCTTTAACAGGAGAACGTAAAAAAAGATTTAAAAAGCAAAAGAACCACATGAAAAAAAAAGGTTTTTTACAGGAAATCGTAAGAAAAGATTTAACAACCGAATTATGTGTACGAACAAAAGAGAGAAAATAGAAAATGGTTTAAAAGTTAGGGATTCTAGTTTAAAAAGAATTAATTAAATTTTCGCAGAGAACAATAAACAGCCGTACGCGTGACAATAAGTCGCCTTGGCAACCAACAAACTAAGAAGTAGTAGCTGCTCGCGCCCACGAGTTTCAAACCAAAACTAAAGATATCAAGCGCGCCCAATGTCCGAAAACTACATGACATCCAAACGGCCGGATGTTATATACAAGATGAAACACGAAACTCGCCGGCGAATTCCAAGAACTCGGCTGCAGAGAGAGAGAGACAGAGATCGAACGATTTTGATCGAGTAGCAAGGAGCAGCTGATGTACGCGAGTCCGAGGCACTAAAAAGGAAAACAAGATTTGCATGCGCGAGCGGCAAAGAAAGAAATACTTCGACGATCGTTAGGCGGGTAGGTAGCGAGTTCGAAGCCGGATCGGGGCAAGTTTTTTAAAAATAATTCAAGGTACGTATGCACATACCTAAGCTGTGCCATCTCTAAAACTGATATTGGGCGTCCTAGAAGCTATCCTTTTGACAAATTCGATAGAATGAGCAACGTCCACTTCAAACAATTTTAACTATCGAGCGGGCTAACTGCCGAAATCCGAGAATTGCGAAATATGCGAGCGCAAGCAAAACAAACGGCGCCGTATGTTATACCAAAGAGCATATATTTCTGAATTATTGTAATTGCTATTAATAAATTATTAAAATTTGCTTCGAAACGAATTTCTGCTATTTCCATAAAAGATAGTAAGTTTGAGCTACAATGTTGACGGAGGAAAACGAAATTATATAACACCGTTTTAAATAGGTTTTAAATCTGGCAACACCGCTAATCGATTTAGGCGAAGCAATCTTTAGAATGGTTTGTTTCTGGAATACCTTGAGAGGATTTAACTGGTTACCTAGTTCACAGAGGGCCTAAAACTGCGATCCTGGTGGACGAGTAATTTCGCGGTATACGCAGGTAAACCTCGGTTCTAAAGTTCATGTTATATGTTCTTTGGTATCACTGCGTTCAGCCAGTTCTGCTCCACACTGCACTGTATCAAATCCTTGGCTTCTTGGAGCTCTTATGTGGTCGGTAATTTAACTGTTGCAAACGATATGTAGAATAAAATAGCTAATTAACTTTATAACGTTTACTAGTAAATGTATCAAGGAAGGCAGTTGCTACAGAACGGCTATTGTAACCCTTGGTGTGAGCTCATACCTTGTGCCATCCACGACCTTCATAGATTTTACCATTGCCACCAACCATAAAACTGAAAATATTTGTAATTGCGTTATTTATCGTATGACTTGTTTGGCCGAGAGTCCCGGATGCGACCCGAGATGGTAGGCCACCAACTCTATGATATGATAGGTATCATATCATCTGTATATTGTATGTAGCATGTGTTGCGTGCGGTTAGGCTACTCTTTTCCAATGGACTGCGAACGATGGATTCGAACCGAGGACTCGCTTATTGCAAGTCTGACGCCCTTACAACTGCGCCAGGCTGATTTGTAATTGCATAAAAGCTAAATATGGACATATAAATTGTTCTTTGCATTACTTGTAAGCTATGTCGTCAAAGTTAAAGTCATCCATGTGGAAATGTTGGATGCTTTTCAGCAACTGCGAACACTTTAGCATATCCGTACATGTTGGTGTCATGGTGTGATGAATTATTACATAATCCACAGAAGCAACAGCATATTCAACCTGGTTGGCACCTCGAGCGCCCTATTCAGTTTTTGTGAGAATTCTTGGGCACACAATGGGCAAAGCAGCATCTGTAAAATGTAAATATGTAAAATAATTAGAATTTTTTAGAAATACATTGTTGATAAAAGTTTCAAAATTATTTGACCAATGTCATTGTATATTAATAATCAAAAGAAAGGGTTAGAATGAGAAGAATAATAGTTGTTGAAGGTACAGTTTTATTGTAACTAGACATTTTTTGTCGTTTTGGGTTCTGCTGAGACCGACCAAGAAGCTTTTGCAGAATTGTCCCATATAGAACCGGAATGCCAGTGGAAGTGCATAGTTCAGATCTCTGTTCTATTAACTTAGCATGATGCTTCCGGTTCGTTTGAAGATACGGTAAAATCGATCCTGCAGAACTGTGCTCTGTATTTTTTATCAGTTATTCCAGAAGTAAAACAGCACTTGATCATGTCTAATGGTTGGTGATTTGGCTCTTTTGATGTTAAAACCAGCTATTTCTGCACTGAGTCTTGTCCACTTCACTACTTCGTTTACACCTATTAGGCACTTTTTGTACCAGATCCATTTTTTTTGGCAAGATGGATTAGAGGTCAGGAAGAGTCCATTAGTTTTTATTGTTAAAGACTGCGTAGAGACCATCTTTTTCAAAATTAATTTATAAATGTAGTTTTATAACGAAATAGTACCTGACAGAGCGAACGCTCGGATCCATCTGGTTTGGAATTGGAGTTACACTCGAAAAGGTTCCTCATTATTCAGTTTTTCATTGAAATGGTACACTAAACAAGCAATGATTTCAACACTCCGCCATATTAACTATTTGGCAGAATTTTCTCTGGAGAACAGGAGGACAATCCTCATCCTACACATTAATCATTCCGGTATAGTTGTTTTCGGTAAATGTCACCAAATTTTTTTATATAATAACCTGAAGTCACTAGAATTTAGCGTTTCTTGCTTTTTACTTTCTCGCATACGGTAAGTATAGAGAAAGTATTGTAATCGTCAAAAAAATCGACTTCGAGATTTTGACGAATCTTGACGTTTTAGACCTCCTAGAGTCCGAAAAAACCATTTTTCGAATTATGTCTGTGTGTGTGTGCGTGTGTGCGTGTGTGCGTGTGTGTGTGTGTGTGTGTGAACACGATAACTTAAAAACGAAATAAGCTAGACCCTTGAAATTATGTACATAGTCATTATTCAAAATTTGTAGATTCCTGTCAAATTTTGAGCGAAATCGGTTAACCGGAAGTGGCACTTTACCTAAACAGGTAGCGGTACCTATTCAAGTAAAGTACCAGTTTTCTTCGAGATATTTGAACAAAATTTTGTACATACATTTCTTATGTAGAAAAACTACCAGATATTACATTTCAGCATGATCGGTTAACCGGAAGTGGCATTTTACCTAAACAGGTAGCGGTATCCATTCAAGTAAAGTACCAGTTTGCTTCAAGGTATTTGCACGAAATTTTGCACATACATTTATTATTGAGAAAAACTCCCAGATATAAAATTTCAGTATGATAGGTTAACCTAAAGCGGCACTTTACCTAAACAGGTAGTGGTTACCTGAAAATGTAATTTTATCGCTGTATGTATATACATTGCAATAAACTTTTCAAATTTGCTAGAAAACAAGGCGAATGCGAGAAAGTCTAGGGGAGCACACTAACGATTTTTTAAGATTATTTCAGCAATGAGGTTTATTGTACACTAGCGTTCTGCACCCAAATTGGGCGCGAAATAATTCATTTATTGCAATTTGTACAAGAGTGATCCATTTTGTGTGTCGAGTTAATTTTGAGGTTAGCTAATCCACATAAAAAAGTCACTTATAAAAATTTGAAAACTCTACTACTGGCTTACATGCGTCGCCCTGAGTCGATTGACACCAAAATCAGCCAATTCGGCCCACGGGTTCGCTCTCAAAGTGGCGTCAAGCAAGCAAGCAATGAAAATTATTATATCAGATTTGAATATTTTGAAACGTAGCTCTTGTAACTATTTTGCTATTATATTGAACACTGTTTTTATCACCGAGTCATTATAATCGTTGCCATGAACTCTTTTCATATTGAACGCAAAATCCTTTAAAATCTCGTTCAACTCGTTTTATAAATGTTGCAACTACCATCCAAAAGCAACTTTAACCCTTTGAACAAAAAGGATCAAGTATGTATAATTTGATATGACAATTTAACGAATAATAAATACAGAAAAGCCATTAGCAGTTAACACGAAATAGGATTTAAAAATGACAATTATTGAAAATAATTCTTGGTTGTTTTGTGGGCGATTGACGCGCTCGCACAGCATATTTGCGCGGATGGTATTTAATACGTACTTCCTTGTAGGAACATATCCACTATTTCTTGTTCTACGATCCACTTCTAGATAACTCACAACCAACAAATCTAATCGACTTGGTTTGCTAGTTCCACTTTCTTATCATCCAAGTGCCAATTCCAAGATTAGATGCCGAAGTTTTTGTCTAAAGTCTTTTGCAACGAAAGGGGTAGAAGAGTATGCTATTCAACATGTCGGTCACACCAAAGGCTCTTTTACTTTGCTATTTTGCTTCTCTCGTGATCAAGTCTATTTTGAAATTTGGCAAAATGTTGAGTTCTTCAATCTAAAAAAATGACACAGTCCAACCCCCAGAGCCGTTCGTTACATATAAAATTTAAACTTTTCCGCCTCCCCACTCTTCCATGCATAGGCGGATCCAGAGACTTTCTAGGGGGGGGGGGGGGGGAGGTCAACTAACTTTTGTAGATTAAACAGTAAGGCTAAACTAATAGTTTATTTAGGTAATGCCTACTGCGGGATGGTAGATATTTAGAATAAAAAAGGTGAAAATAAAAATTAGTTTTCCTTATTTATTTTTTTTCAATTTCAACAAATAAAAGACAAGTCAAATTAACACTATACTTAAAAAATCTGTAAAGGGGTTTACACGGAACTTCCCTCGCGCGAATTTGATCAATTTGTAAATAAAACAATGTAGTCCGCTGGGATTTGAACCCCGCGCTCTGAGGCGAATATTTCGAGTGGTTTTTTGTTGTCTGTCGCTAGAATAACTGAGCCACGGGCCCGTTTGAATTGGACGAGTTTTTAAAGCGTTATGAAGCACCATTCTATTATGTCCCATTTGTGGTGTTTACCCTGTATCTGCCAGGTCTCATTTTCGCCAATGGTAAAACCGGAGCTGTGTGCAAATTATTACTTTTATCTTTTGTAAATAAAATATTCCTTCGATTTTTAGGCGAGGGAAGTAAAATGTAATCGGCTGGAATTAGCACTCCACGATCCGCCGCTAGAAACAGGGAAACTAGAAACTAGGAAAGCGTAGCTTTTCATATTGTATAGCAAAATATTATAATCAATTACCCTTAGAGTTTAGAACGTTGCCATTACCACGTTTCGGCGATCGGCTCAAGCGTTACTTGATAGCTAAGCAGAATTCTTAGATATTACAGTCAATTATTTCCTTTATATCTCACTTTATATACACTCCGTTTGTCAGTCACATTTTCAGTTTAAGTTCGGGTGCGGTGGTTCAGTCTCGTCTATGTTTCTTTAATCATTACTTGCATTTATATATATATATTTTTTTAAAATGCCAATTTCTTCGAATTGGGTTAAGTGGAAGAGCAGTTCACAGTAATTCTACTGTGAACTGAACTTCGCCCAAAATATTGTACATATATTTTAATTGTTTTCATGTACATATTATATTAATAAAGGCATTTATTATTATTATTATTATTATTAGAATAACTGAGCCACTGAGTACTCGAAGTGGACAAGTTTCTGCTGCGTTATAAAGCACCATAGCATTCTCAACAATGTGTGATGTTTACCCTGTATTAGTTAGGTCAAATTTTCGCAAATGATCAAGCCTGAGCTATCTGCAAATTATTACTTGTAGGTATCTATTTCTCAAGTAAACCAAATTAAACGAAATTTAATTTTTTTAAGGTGCACACCTTGTATATATTTCCCCTAAATTTTCTCGGTTTCATGGCAGGTAGACATAATATGCATGCAAAATATCGTCCTTCTCTAACAAATACTGTTTGAGTTATACCGCCAACAGACAGACAGACAGGCAGACAGGCAGACAGGCAGACAGACAGACAGACAGACAGACAGACAGACAGACAAACAGACGGACAGATAAACAGACATACAGACGTCTTTTAGACGAGGAAAGTAAAAATAACCTTTAAAAATTCAGATACAAAATCTGTTCAGCTCAGATATAGGGTGGTTCAAAATAAAACCATCAGAAAATGTCGCAAGACAAAGTAACATTAAATAATTGAAAACTGCAAATGAATGTAATCAAAATGAGACTGGTAAATCAAAAGAATCGGATAAGAAAGAAAACTCAGAGGCTATGTAATCTCAAACAAAGATTGAGAAACGCTATTAAACCAAAAGGTAGTGAGACGAATCGAGACTTTACTACAAGACAATTGCAAGAAGTAACAACGTAAACTAGTAATAAGACGCAATCTTAAAATCACAGCAGTGACCGAGGCAGTAAAGTAAGCGCACCAATTGCTTTTTTGATAAAAACCGTCGATTCTACAGTTTTTCCATCTAATACTTATGTAAGTAAGCAACTTTCGCAACACAATTGAAATTCCTTCTTTACCTGCTTTAGTCAACAAACTATGACCGTCAGACGTCATAATGTGTTGATTCTGTGAAAAAACATTTGTAATTGAAGTTTTAAAGAATGTATGCCATTACTAGATATTCAATTCATGAGTTTATAAGTCTTTTAAGCACCCTAAGTTGTAAAATTATTTTAATCGTACTATAACCTAAGTTTTGTGGTAGATTGTTGCCTCAAATGTTGTCTGTATGGGGCAAGTGCATTCTCTTGTACCTATTTGAGAAAGTGCGTGTATTAGGTGCACAAGCGTAATTTCTTTTGCAGTAGCTAGGTAGTTGTTACTATGTTTACATTTCTAGAACAAACATAATTTTTCCTTAGATACCTATAACGGTTACAAGGCATCAAAGAAAAACTAAACGAGTCCGTTACTCTACTGAGGGATTGTAAGCAATTGTGGAATATGGAAGGAGGAAAAAATGTGACACATTATGTGCTAAAAAATATTCAGCATAACTAGAATTACTCTAAAAAGTCGAATTAAAGGTTGGAGAAGTGTAAAGAATGACACAATGAGACGACGTACAGCTTTACCAACCAAAGATAAAGAAGCACTTGCAAATGGAATTAACAAAAGTTTGGAAGGGAATCTTAGATATCGTGGACAAGTATGTTACGCAAAAGCAATGTGAAACTCCATTTAAGGAAAACCTACCTGGAGAGGATTGCTTTTCAAATTTACAAAATAACAAAAAAGCCAGAACATTTAGAATACGCTAGAAAGAAGACCAATAAACAAAAAACCAAATTTGGAAGACAAGCCAGGGAGTATTTGAAATATGGACGAAACTAGTCCTGGCAGCGATCCTTCAAAGACGAAGGTCATAGAAAAATAAGGATGCTTCTGCTTTAATTATATTTGGCCCGGTGAGAGCAAACACTAGTGTCTTGCTTGCCGCTGCTGCAGATAAAAAATGCACCATCTTTAGTTATTTCTAAAGGAAAAAGTGTCTACAACAGTTAGACACCAAAACAAAATAATGAATATCCAGGTAGAACATATGCTACCACAGAAAACGGATGTATGGAATCTGAAGTGTTTTAAAAGTATTTCTTTAAAACATTCATACCCCACTTGGGGAATAAATACCTACCTCCCGCTGCTCCTATTTTAGTCGTATGTGACGGTTATACCACCCTTATCGACATAGAGTTAATACAAGCAGCTGTGGCAGCCAATATTACCATTACGAAGTTGCCACCACACAGAAGTCATCTTCTAAAACTACTTGGCTTAGCTGTTTTTAAATCTATTAATCTGACATGGGAACTGTTTGTATGAAATGTTTGGAAAATGCAGATCGAAAAATTATTATACTACAGGCCTTGTAGGCCCAAGGCTTGTCTGATTATAGAATTCCATAAGCTCTTATCTCTAGCTGCCATCTCCCAGATTCTAACGTTTAATTTATTCCGGTCTTCTTTCACCGCATCCAGACAGCGGCTCTTGAGCCTTCCTCTCCTTTTTCCTTCCGTACCTCTGTTTAACATGATATTCTTGGCTCTATCTTCATTCATCCTTTCCACAGGTCCTAGCCACCGTATTATGTGAGATTTTGATCGCACTTTTGATCGTACTTGTTTAATACCCACAGTTCACACATATATGTCACCACTAGTCTGATAACAGTTCTATATATTCTTAACTTGACTTGCCTTGATATATTACCTGATTTAAATAATCGCAGAAACGATCTCGCAGTCCTGTTCTTTTTTATAAATCGCACACTTATTTCTGCACTATCTATACCTCTGTTTGGCATTGTCACTCTTAGATTAGAGAATTCATCCACTTCCGCCAACACATATTCCTTTTCTTCTGAGTTCCTGATTTTAATACTCCCATACTCTCCTCGTTCATCAGTACTACTTTTATTGATCTGCTTGCCGTTTTCTTCATTATATTATACGCCATATTGTTTTGCCGTTTTCTGGAGTCTTCATAGTGCTTCCTGTAGTTCTCTTCGCGCTCTTGCGATAAGTGACAGATCGTCGGCATAAGCAGCAAACTGGTGCATGTGGTTATATATTGTCCTTCTGGTGTGAATCTGGCCATCCCACAGTGTTCACATATCCCATATCGACATAGATTTAATAGAAGCTGTTGTGGCAGCCAATATTACAGTTACGAAGTTGCCACCACATCTTCTGAAGTCACTTGACTTAGCTGTTTGTAAATCTATTAACGTGATTTAGGAGGCATCCTTCATGAAATTGCAACGTAACTATTTGTAGGAAATGTTTGAAAAAATGCGGATCGAAAAATTATTAGCTAAGAATTTGAGAAGATGAAATTCATGTTGTACCAGTTTGAGTAAATGAAGGTGAAGTATCAGTTGAAATAGCAATAGATATAACAGTTCAAACAAGTGATGCACTAATTAAGTAGGAGGAAAACGCGATGCCTCAGCCGAACCAATAACAATAGAAAACCAAAATCGACATACCTTTAAAGAACTCGTACTGAATATGGCAAAAAGAAATGAAACTGATAATGTACTAAAAACGTCCAGGAAGAGGGTGTGTCTCAGTGCAATTGATAACAAGCAATGAAGTAATAAAAAAATACAAGAAGCTCAAACAAAGTTAAGTGTCAAAAAATAAAATGAAAATGCCTACTAACAAAGAATACTGAGAAAGAAAAGCAAACGGCTAAAGGCACAAAACTAATTAAGTGAAATATAATAAAATGGATGTGCTATTCATAATAGACAGACGAAGAAAATGTAGATTTGTATTTAGATGATAAAGTAACCGATTTTGAAATGCTTTCTGAAATTAGTTCTGAAGATCTGAACACACATGATTTCTGAAATGTAACTGGGATACAAATCGAAGACATATTAACAAGACTAAATCCGGAGAGCAAGACTTCGCAGTACTTAAAAAAATTGAAAATATGAACCTGAAACTGGAAATCCCATTGTAAAACTTTTACGAAGAATTTGACACCCGCCATGTTCTGTTGTGGAGGATATTTCAGAAGTTCAACTATCAATTCTTATTGTTTTTCCAACAATGCCAGTTAGTTTCCCATTTTAGAAAATGCTTCCCATCGACCTTCCATTTAAATTTTAATATATTTGTATCCAATTCACCAAATTGAATGAATCAAATACCAAGATTCACAAAACTGTAAGCATTAAGTTGCACTTACTTGTGAATATATTAGTTACATTTTAAACTCATAAAAAAACCTGCTCTTATATATATAGTGTAAATGCACTCATCAGTATAAAAAACAAAAATAATCAGTTATGGTCGTGTATTATATTTAAAGAAATATTTGAACCTGTGATGTAATACAACATCATATAAGGTACATACATGCCAAATATTTGACTTCTTATATTATCTGAAGAATTTTAGAAACGATTAGTTAAATTTTGACTTTGCTAGGCTCCTTTGCCCTACCCCGACGTTGAGAATATTGACAGTAAAATAATTTAAAACCTTAGCCGAGAAACATTAGATAATTTAATATAAATTTAAAAAATATATATCTAAAAACAGTTTGTACTTCTTTCACTACTGACGTTTATAGCTTATTTGTTGCAGCTGTTTACATCTCTCTATTTTCAGTTTTTCGTTTCATTTCATGATAGGTGTTGATTCTACAATCTTACATGTTCTTATGTTAGTATAATAAATATGAACGAAATCTTATAATTATTTTAATATTTATTTTAAAATTTATATTTTTGTCGCTACTCAAAAATTCTTGATAGAAATATTAGATTCAAATTTAATTGAAGAGCCAAGTATTCTGCCTTTTAATTTAATCGTTAAATATTTATATCAATTAACTAAATCGGTAGAGTTAGAATAACTCAGAGTTGGGTTGATGCACTTGGGCAGTATAATGATTTGATTCAAGTGCCATTACATCCAATGTAAAATTGGTTAAATGATATTCTTGTACAAACGTTGTTTACCCTTTGAAATAACCTCATTTATATATTTACTATTGAATAAAGGATGCAATCACAATGTTTTTATGTAGGTAAGTATTATCTTTTTGTATTTTTGTTTGCATGTAATAAAGGAATACTTATTTTAGGTACCTTTTTTCCTTGTTCACTTCACCAACACCGCAGAAGTCCTCCTGCTTATGGCGAGATTACTTCCAACTGTACTGCTTTGAACATCTGTGACTCTCCAAATGGTCACGCAGACCAGTACCATCAATGCTGCTAGCCGCTCAGACGAAAATCCAGTACCTGGCTCAGGAATACCTCTCGTACCTTGCTGGCCTCGCAGATGACCTCCACCAATGCATCTCAGCTTTGCAGATTTAAACCAAGCACTGCAGTAAAATTCACCTGTTGTCGTTTGATGGTTTCGCAGACGAATTCAACCAGTGGCCCTCTGATTGCATTCAATCACTGACCGGCTAGTTATATATGGTTCGTACGATAATTTATACCTCTTGATATAACCTGCTTCATTAAAACTCCATTCAGATTGATTACTGGTTATTATTTGGTTTCTACATCAAAACTAGCTTCCAAATTTTTTTTAACCTGTTGGAGCTATTATTTTTCTGCTAGTCATTTTATAATTAATTAGTATTACCTAGAAACTGACATCTCATCAATTGTTATATTCAGTTACTACCAGATTCTATTTTATTTTGTAAAAAGTCACAATTTGGCAGTTGTTCACTGAAACATGTTTTACTTATTCTCTTTAGTTCACTCCTTTAATCTTGCTTGGAGGTACCTTGTGTCTTATTTCTTCTATTCAACTACACATTCTTTATGCCATTCATGTGCAAATTTTCTTGTAATTATCGACATGCTTTATGTGACCATCTTCACCTTCTTTTAAACAACTTGTAATTTAATATTAATTTTAACCTGTGTTAGCATCGTGAAGCATTACTTTTAAGATCATTTCACAGTAAACTTCAGCTTAATTATCTTACGTTAGCATAATCAATGTCACATCGTATTGTATTGATCTAAGGCAATCTGTTAACATTCCTGTTTAGTTTGTAGTATCTCCAAATTTAAGATAATCATGTTCACCAAAAACTCATTTAACTCTTACATTAACATCATTTATCGTTTTATCCAACAACTTTTTTATTTCATTTAATATTAACATTTCTAACGATTAAACCATAACTAATTATGTTATTTTTGTTTACTTATTTTTAAAACTGATGGATTAAATAGAACCGCATGTGGGAGCAATATCATAGCAATATTTTACAATCGTAATCTACCTTTCATACTTCTTTCATAGATTCTTTTTTCTAATAAAATTTGTAATATGTCGTTTTATCCTAGGAAGTGAGCTATGAGGGAGCCTTCTCACGACTTCTACTATATTTTCTACTATACCTATCTATCCAACATATTTTTATTACTCTTCTGTAGCACCATAATTATGTCCATGACGTCTGGTTTCCACTTGTCTACTTACTCAAGGTGAATCTCTCACGGCCATATTTAATAACACACTCTAGATTAGATGAAAATCTACATAAATTGCTTTCTATTTGTTTCAGACGCAGATTTTTCTTAAAATACTACTCGAGGGCTGCAGAACTATAGAAATTAACATGACTACTAACCAGTTTAGTATAAAATGAAGTAAGGCAACGCGAGAGTTAATTTTGGCACTTGAACCTATAACAGAAAGAAGAATGGTAGGAAAGAAAATTTTGAAGTTTTTACCAAAGAAAAAGAGCATTTCATACACATCCTGCTCCTTCGAAGAATTTCGACATCGGAGGGAAACCAATCAGGTAAAAGATAATTGAATTCCTAAGGAACAGATAATCAGCAATACAGTATAAAAAGAGTTTGCCAAATTACGCCGCGTTCCTACTGCATCGGCATTCGCGTTAGCGTTTAGTTTAGTTGTTTCTGAATTTTTGTGTCTGTATACGTTTGAGTATTAAATTAGTTATTATTCCGGTAAAATAAATTTTTGCGCTTCTAAATACACTATTTACAAGTGAATTTAAATAACATTTATACGATGTGCAAAATAGTGCATAATAGCTAAAAATCAGTAAAGGGCTTTACTCGAATCTTCCCTCGCAAGCGGAAGTTTTGAAACCACAAATTCCGCAAATATCAAAGAAAAACAAGAGTGTTCAAAATTCTGTACAAAATAAGGATAAATATCTTAGCATTGTTAATAATGTTGAAATAGTAAAATGAAACACTTAGTAATGCCCGTTAAATTGATTTGCAAATAAAGGAAACAATACAGGCGGTGAGATTCGAACTCCAGCTCCCACGACTTAGCACATGATTTCAATATAGTTTCTCATTCTGTATCTTAAATTTATTTGTAAACCTTTTATTATTTTGATTAAGCTAATGTTTTTGTTGAAAAACATAGAAATAAAGTACCTCTATAAAATTTATGTTACTGAAAACAGAACTACCAGATCTACTAAATTATTGAAAAAAAATAGGATTTAATTTTATGAAAAAATCGAGTACGTAACCGGTCAAACCCAGCAAAAGAATAAAGTGTTGGTTGTGGCAAAATGTAGTCTGAATTTCAATAAACGCAATATTATGAGGAAGAAAAAGCTATTTATTGACTGTGTTTTTGATGAAATAAATAGTAACATAATCAGACGTTATTCTTTTGGGCGCCATCTGGAATATACCCTAGTTACAGTACAGTAGTACCATAATTGTGATTGATTTTTTATTTTATTGTTAATTAGAAATAACTTTGGAATAATAGAAACCCATTTTTAAAATGATCGGTTAATTTAGCATCTTTCTCTAGTTTTAAAAAATTGAAATAATGATTCATCCTTTTTTTTAAATTTGGAAAAATAAACCTACAATTATTTTTTCAGCTCTATATTATTATTTTAATAAGAAAGAATACTATAGCAATTCTGATCCAAAATAAATACAGATTTACTATCTGTACCTAGCTCTGTAGACTAGTGGTTAACACGTATACTTAGCATTCGGGAGGTCGCGGGTTCGATTCCCGTGGCCGTCTGCTATGATTCAGGTTTTTAGGTTGTTTTCCTGACTCAACAGTACTTCTTACCTTATGACCACAACTGCACTTGAAATAAAAAGGGATATAACACTTTCTTAACATCCGTGATTTATTACAATCACGCATAGGGTTTTATGTGTGACTATTACACTATAATAAAGATGAAACTATTTAAGATTCATGTACTAGATTTAAGTTCATTAACTTCTAACGGGAAGGTCTATGAGTCGAATCTCTTCAGTCTTCTTACATGAAGCGCGATAAGTAGATTCCTGGCTAGGATATTTGGGTGGGCTTTCAGACGATCCTGGTATTTTGCAATAAGGGAAGCAATCTCTTCTTTGATGAAAGGATGAAGGTTTTATTTTAAGGGGTCGATCTCTTCACCAGCCAGTTCAAAAGTAAATTTAAATGCGCAAAAAGGTAGTCTTCAATGAACACGAAACCTTAAATCAAACAAATGAACTTACAACTTTGCCAGAAGGCTCCAACAACCTTATGCAGACACCTAGGCACTACGCAAGACATTTTCCTTATACAGCAACCATGAGTTTGCTATCTTAAGCATCTCTGAACCGAGCAACCTAGATGGTACTATTTTGTGAATAAAAAATACAATAAACCAAAATGCTGTTTTTCTGTACGTATTGAGCCACAATCACGCCTTTCTTCCGCCGCACCAATAGCTATAACTTTAGTTGCACTTAATCTCACAATAGACTCAGACGACCCTCTCTCCATCTATACAGATCGTGGGCACAATCAGCTTATGGTTAGCATCTAAATCTAAACTTTAGATTTGAGTCAAATAAAGACAAGCTATTTGGGGCAACGTAGATATTAACTTCATAAATAGATCATCACGTATATCTCTGAATTACAAAAGCAGAAATGCTATACAAGGGTTTTCTATCTATTTTTGTCACATCCCGATGTTAACCCGTAATTCACAAGTATGGTCTGAAGCTACACTGGCTAAAGAGGCAGGTATCTTTTCAGATAGCGTAAACCTCCAAGAAAGTACAACATTATACACATTTACTACAGTCTCTCAAGCAGAAAATGTGACTATAATGCACGGTTTACCACCCAACTAAAAAGTTGTCTCAGAAGTAATAACTTGAAAGTTTTGCATTGGAATACTAATAATTTTATATCAAATTGTATGGGTCTAATGTCAGTTGTTTTGGAGATAGGTATATATCAACTATTTTATGCAAACAAAATTTGAATTTCAGGCGGCTGCTCTAAGAGAAAAAAATTAAGGAAAACGTTACAAAAAAGTATGCTTTTCGTGAACTACCTTTCTAGTGGAAAATGGCGGTTCTGGGTATTACTGATATACATGGTGCTGAATATTAGCAAATTTAATAATTTCGATTTTTTTAAGTGGAAGGCCCTGTATGAATTTTTGAAAAGCGCTTTTAATGAGCTTTTTTGATATGTTACTTCATACCTCTAAATTCAACTGTTTTTCACAAAAAGAAACGATTTGAGCCACTTAATATGCTTCATTTTATGAGAAACTAACAAAAAAACTCCTTGTTTTATATACGAATAGACAAGCCAAACTTATTTATCGAAATAACTAATATTAAAGTGTATTTTAATTACTTTCACATCTAATTGTTTACCGAGAAAGGAAATACGCACGTTTTTCGGGGAACGTAAGGGTTCTCCAATAATTCTTTTTTTGTAATTAGAAAGACTCTCAAGAAGTTTTATCAATGCTGTCAAAATAAGCTCCGATGTCGTTTGACAAACTTTCAATCTCCCCATTATGAGCGGCGGGAATAGAAGTAGATGAAGTTTCAGTTTCTGTGGAATTTGTTGACAAATCAACTGCTTTCTCTAAATTTTTTATTTCTACCGTTTTATCCTGATTGACATCAAGGGCAGTGGTTTTTGGTTTGTGTATAAAGACGTTTAATACTTTTTGCTTTTTAGAAAGCAGCGCCTTCCTAAAAAATTAAATAAAACAAAGAGAATAAATGTGAAATAACAATTTATAAAACCAGTTAGAAAATGACTTATTTTGTGTAACGCTTGGGATCTCTGTATAAATGTCAATTACTTGAAAATCAAGTATGTACGTTTTGGCTTTCACGAGAAATGTTATAAAATAAGCATTGTTTTACATACGAGTACGTAACTCAAAAATTAAAGTTTTGCGGGCTTTGGATATTTTAAACGTTGACTAACTAGTTGTATCATTTAAAACAAACAATGGGAACTTATATCATTAAACTCTATTCACTATAGTCCCGGATTGTTAAAAATTACGTTTTATGATAGCACTGTTGATTTTCTATTGGTTTTTTTGTTGCTGCTAGGTTGGACAACGCAAAAGCGTAATTTTTAAAATTTGCGTTTTTGTTCCCTGGCAACTGTTATTTATTTTTGCTTAAGTCAGTTAGAAATAAAACATATATTTTGATCTAACCATAACCTATAATTTATAGTTTTGACATTAGTAACTTAATGAATTGTGTCTAGTTATCCATAACTTAACATTTAAATCAAAATTATTAAAATTTCTAAAGTGGACTGTTTTGAGCTTGGGAATGGAGCTTTCCAGACCTATTCTACAGGATACAAGCATGTGATCTTTTAAATTGTTCATATCAAGTGTACAGTCTTCATTGCAGTATCTTAAATCTGAACTTACGCAAATAACGTCTATTAGAGAAGTTGTTGTACAAGTAATTCTTGTTGGTTGATTGATAACTTGCCGAAGATTAAAATCAGTCAACACGTTATTGAAGCACTGTAATTCATACGATCGATCGTTCAAAATATTAAAATTGATATCACTCATTAGAACTACGGCGTCTACTTCTGGATACAGATGATGTAAAACTTCCCTTACGTTATTTACAAAGGGTTCTATATTCACTCTCCCTGAAGTAGGTTTGTAGACAACACCTAAACCTAGTTTGCAGTTTTATAATAGTATTTTTATCCACAGTTGTTCGATTCCATTGGCTTGACTGATGTATATTTCATATTTTATATGCATTTTCAAGTATAGCCTTATGCCACCGCCTCTACTTGCCCTATTTACACGTACGAAGTTGTAACCAGGTATCTGATAGTCTCCAGTGCTATGGTTTGAGGTAAGCCTAGTTTCTGTTACTCCTATTGTGTCGTAGTGATGATATTGAATTATATCGCTAAAATCGTGAAATACGTTTATTATTGACTGAATATTTACGTAGCTAATAGTTAAGTTTTGCGATGAGGCTAGTTTTTTTATATGGCGGATGTTATTTTAAGAACGCCATTGTTGTATTTTATGGTAATGTTTTTTTCACCTTTTTGGAGTCTGCTGTTCACTTCCATTCGTAAGTCTTCCAAATATTTTCGCTGATCTGGTGTTTCATCAGAAGAAATTTTGATTCCAGAATTTAGCTGAAGGGCTGCGTTGTTTTTCAATACCAGTTTAGCATCGTTTTCACTTCCAAGAGTAATCTTTAAAGGTCGCTGTTTCCCCGCTGTTTTTTGACCGAGACGGGAAACCTTTAAATAATTTGTGTCGACGTTCGCAATTTTCTTTATGACCTCGATAGCTTGGGTTGTATGTTGTATCATGAGTGACACGTATATGTTTGGAATCAGACGAGGATTCAACTATATTAAAAATGATAATATTCTTGGCTCGTCTAGTGCGCTCTGATATTTCGTTTATGACCGTTTCCATAGAACCAGGAGATAAATCTCGCTCTACTGTCGTATCTCCGGTTTTTTGTTCTAAATTCGCAATTTGAATTTTAAGTTGCATGATAATATCTTTCAATTCTTCCAGTTGTGATTTTTCCGAAACACAGATGTCGCAATGAAAAGTTGACCTTCGTTTATCGGCTGCCATAAGTTGGATATCGGCCCGTGAGAGGACCGAGCAGGTCGAATGCAATGGGGAACGGCATTTATCACAATGTAATGCAGCATGCTGTGTGGATGCTTAATTAATTCAGTAATAATATCCAGATATCGAATGGGTATCATGTGCTAACAGTTGTGTGTAGATAACTGGTGGGAGTAGTAATGGGCAACCAGTGTGGTTGTTTACATGAAGTGAAAAGTATCTTGAAAATAATAATCTGCGTTAAAATAATCACGTTAAAGGGCTAGATTTCCTTTAATTGTGAAAGTAATAATTGTATATTAGATACGTAATAGCAAGACAACCTTCTTTACGATCAAATTTCACTAAAGGTGACAACTATTATTCAGATTAGAACTTCAAGATTGTTTGAAGCCATTTGAAGTGGCAATTTTTGCTTCAACTAGTAGAAGGTGCGAGTGTTTGTGTTTGTGGCAAGCTGTGATACAATATATCCAGATCTTAAGGGGTCATAGAGCTGTAGCGAGCTATTTTGGTCGTGAACAACCCAAAGGAGGTGTTTACAGGCTGCCATTCAATTAGGAGCTGATAGAAAATACGCTCAGGTACAAGCGATACTTTAATAAGGTTAGTGCGTATTTCTTATATTTCATTAAGAAATAAATAAGAAGTTTGGTACGACAAAATTAATGGAAATATTTGTAATTTATATTTAGAGAGTAATTTAGAATATTTATTTTTCTAAATTTACATTGATTAGGGTACTCGACGTTTTCGGAAATTATAATTAGAAATATCGAATACATGCATTTTGTGCTCTTTGTAGCTTAGCTTTGTTATAATAGGTCAATATAGGAAGGTAGACTGAACTACAGTAATTCAGGTGGGGATAGATTAGCCACTTAACTAACATTAATGTAGTTTTATCATTCAACTCATATTTGAACGTATATAGAGTAAGTAACTCCAAGAAAACCACTTGATGAAGGTGTTTTACGTGAAGATTAAAAGCTAATCGGTTATCTATCGTGATGCCTAAATTTTTTTGCATAATCGCTCCATTTGATTATCTCGCCGTCCACTACAATATTATAATTATTCGTTGCAAATTCTGCTGTTAATCTATTAGAGCCTATACATAGTGCATGTGATTTATTAGCATTTAAGCATAAACCATTCTGTTTAAACCAAATAGACGGCAAAATTAGTGGAAATATTTGTAATTTATATTTAGAGAGTAATTTAGAATATTTATTTTTCTAAATTTACATTGATTCGGGTACTCGACGTTTTCGGAAATTATAATTAGAAATTAACATATTTTGGTTTAGGGTTTCTTAATTAATTTTAACATCAAAGTTGGAAAAAGTTAGAACATTTGATTAAATAATTTGACAACATTTGTATTTTGATTTATTGTAATGTCAAATCAATCTTTCAAATACTAACTAACTGATTGAATAAGAAGATTTAATAGAATGTACAAGAGAGTGTAATTGGTCAAAGAAGTCAATTTGGTAATTTGGTTAATAACTGTCTAGCCGAGGTAATTTTTAAATAAGAATCACATGACATAATTTCAAATGACATGTTTTCATTAATAAGAAATGTCAATTAAAAATAATTCAATAAGTAGAAAGGTAAGTGTTTGAATAAATATTCTTGATACTACTTCTTCTTAATTAAGTAAGAGGGTAGATATCCATTTAATATTTGTTATATAAAAATTTTGGTTTGCAAAATGGAGCTGCGACCAAAAATATATGACAATTTTGGCACCTCAAGTGGGGCTGAGAAAATTATATAACAACATACACAAACAATTTCTTTGTCGTAGTTCAAAGACTTATTGCACGATGTGCAGTTCTTAATCAGTGGCATGGTGATTGTGTGCGAAGCTTGATTAACTAGACTATCTTTAAAATCTACCTGATGTGAATGAATTCCGTTGAGAGTTCGGCAAGTACATTAGCACCACACTTTAACCAAATCAATTTTATGATATATAATCTGTAAGAAAAACACAAATACAAGAAAATACGTGTACATAAACGGCGTCCAAGCATACAGTGAAGATGTCAACAATACTTTAATTATCTACAAGCGAAAGCTGTTTCTACTCCAGTTATTACATCAAAATGCATGTAAAAATACACCCTATTCATATAAAAAGACTGTACACTACGTGCATGAAAACACCTTAGAGTGCGCGAATGTTCAACTGCCGACGCAAGGTCAAACTCTGATAGTGCGAAATGTATTTAACTTCCGCGCACAAATACACTAAAGGCGAAGCTGTCCATTCTTTAAATGTGCTTATTGTTGGAAGGGTTATGCTATGAACGCTGCTTTGTAACGTTCAAACCAAGCGACGCGCTTTGTCAGCATATGACAAACTGACTGCGTACTGGTTGCGTCCCCGTTATCTTGGGCACGAAAACAATTGCCCACGAAGTTGCAATTGTTCATTGAAACAATTTTCAAAATATTGCAATCGCTTCTTTACTTAATATTGCAGTTTTAACTAACAACTAACCTTGCATTCAGTTGTTCCCAAGTGTTCCCGAACGTGACAAGAGCGATGTCTCTGTGGCTTTACGACAATGGCTTCCTTCTATGGGAGATAACGTAAACCTTTGGGAATGCTGCCCAGTTGGTTAGATACTTTCGTAGTCTCTGTTCCTACTAAGGAATTTCTTTGTGGCGGTGGCGAATAATGTAGGCCAACAACTCACTATTTTGTCCACTTTAGTGCCTTTATTAGCACGCGTTGTACCTCGGTTAATGAGGGATGACACACGCACGAGTTGCTAGTTTTGTCGCGACTGCCTCAGTTTACTTGCTCCCCGCGCATCACAAGCTTTGTTCTATATATGACTCCACTGCTGGGAATCTGCTGCCTTGCAAAATCAGTCCCGCACTCGCGAGACACTTAATTAATACATATAAGAAATACGGTTCAGCCTTATTACTGACAGTATATGAAAAAAGGATATGAAATATATATATATATATATAGGGTGACTACACGAATTGGTCAATTACAGTTCTTAATAGTTATTCCAATTGTTATCATTCTTGTGTACTTTTATAGTTTCTGAAAACAACTTGTAAGTTCTAACTTAATTTTTTTGTAGAGGATATGCTTCTACAAAGAAAGGCAATGACTTCTAGGCATACGTTCGCGTTTGGAAAGCTAGGGCAAATTTATAACCTCAGTGAACCACTATTTAGTTGTCGCATTAGTTTCGAATACCCTTACACATAAAAGGTTTTTACTTATTTTACAGTAATATCGGAAGCATTGGTGATTATTGTTATTTAAGACAAATTTAGTCATCTAGATCTGGAAATCGAATAATATATAGTCTCTTAATTACAATTCGTATAATCAATATTAGTGCTAAGAACACTTTGATTAGTATTTGTAATTTTATGGTTTATACTTTCCATAATTATTTTTACTTGTTATTCATTACATAGCCTACCAGTGTAACGCTAGTATCCGCATAAATTTATAAAATTAACATATGTATTAAATTTATGCCTTTCTTATTTAAGCGTTATCACACGCTGCATCAATCCGGCGCATGGTTGTCCGATAACGTGAAGGATCCCGCTATGGGCAACGTTGTACTAAAGGACCGATCGCGTCGTTCCCACCGCATGGGAACCCAGAACCATTGCATCGCGTGCGATTCTAGGTATTAGGTTTGAAATACTGAAACGTAGAGTTTTTATTTCTTTGGGGCTTTGTCAAACCTGGCGCCTAAATGAGGCCTCTCAAGCATAAATCGTGACTATAATGCATGGTGCAAATGCAGTTCATGAAAGCAGCATTAAAAACAAGATTTTTTTTATTATTAAATTTGATTTATTGTTCAATAATGTACAGATTATTATTTGTAACTGGAAAATAAATTCTCCTATAGCTACAAATTAATTCTACTTAGAATAAGATACAACACTCTTTTGGTCACATAAGCAATGCCTGCGAGTGACCACGAAAAAAGAATGATAACAAAAAAAACAAACCAAACAACCTAATTATTAGGTAGTTACAGCATCAAAAGGCTGAAGATAGGTAAGAGTAATAATCCTATCCTATTCTTCTTACCCAATTTTTAATTTAAATAGGTTCAGTGAACTACATACTCTGATTTCAACTGGAATACAGTTGTACAATTTAGGGCATAGGTATAAGGCGTGTTTTTGTGAATGAGTTTTAAATACTTTAGGAATTAGAAGTGTTATTACTATTATTTCTTGTATCGTGCCCATGGAGAAAAATGTGAAATTGTTTATATTTTTTATGAGAATAATGCCGATGTCTTTATATAAAGCTGTCTAACCGACAATTTATTAGCTTCTGAATATAATTGATCAGTGTGGTATGTGATCAGTGTGGTATGTGTAATCTTTACGAAATAATATTTTTCAAATTCCCCTCTGTAAAATTTCTAATGTATACAGATAGCAGTTAGCAACCCCACCCCAGCCTATAATGCCATAATGAATTAGTGATTAAACAATAGCAAAATAAACTATTTTTATTATAATTATTTGAAGAATATTTTTGAGCAGTTTGAATTTGTATATAGTTTTCCTAATTCTAATTATTTATTCATCATCATTTCCAACGTAAATTGGAATCAATAATAATTGCTAGGTATTTTACCTGTTTCGTTGAAGCTATGGTTTGAGTACATCTACAATTCAATTTGTTTTGGTTCAAACACCTTAGTGAGTGCATATTGATTTTAGTTAGAAGTTGTTCCCTTAGGTTTGTTAGCGAGAAGCAAATGAATTTAGTTTTAGATAAATTTAGTGACAATAAATCATAGTCCAACTGAATTATCTCCTCTGCCATACCATGCTTCACCTTCCGCAATAATTCATCCCAACTATCTGGCGCAAAACTACCGCAGTGTCATTTGCGAAAGAAATAATTTTTGCAATCGATGTCAAGTTTAATGAGACGATTTATATAAATGAAAAAGACTGTAGGCCGTAATACAGTGCCCTGTGGGGCTCCCATTTTAACTTCCAATTTACCACTGTTCACTCCGTTAACTGTAACTATTTGACTTCTATTTTCCAAATAAGATTTTATCAAATCATTCGCTAATCCTCTAATTCCCATATTGTGTATATATGTGACACTGTATAGAACGCTTTCGCAAGATCAAGAAACACTGTTGTCAATATGTCAAATTTTTCGAGGAATTTGATACACCTTCTTCTGATGCATTTTTCAATAATTTTACCCACACTGCTTGTGAGTAAAATTGGACGGTAATAACAAACTTTGTCTTTATCACCAGCTTTAAAGCTAGGCATAATTAAAGCAGTTTTGAATATAGTGGGAAATTTTCCACCAGTGGAACATAAGTTGATAATGTGCACCATTGGTTTTGTTACGTGTGTATATGTTTTTTTTTTATTAACAAGTTAGAAATATCATTTAGATCAGAGGAGTGAGTGCTTTTTAGTGTTTTGATTTGTTTCTCAATTTCACTTCGGTAACCTGTGTTAAACAAATTGAATTTGGATAATGCTTTTCAGGTTAGTAGATGTTATCAGTTTTATTTATTTCTTTCGCCATAGCAATTGCAACATTCTGGAAATATTTGTTAAAGCGATTGGCAAAAAAGGACAAAGGTAAAGGTTATTTCAATTCCCCCAACTGGGGGCGGGCTGCTATAGGGACCTTCCGTCCCTCTTCAGCCAAGAACGGGAAACTCGGGATGGGTGAGAGAAAGGAGGGGTGGAGACTGGAAGAAAGGTCAGGAAAGGTGGAGAAATACTGCCCCGGCATTCACCTCAGAGAAGGTACTCTGTTGACTCAGGAAAACCACCTAAAAACCTGAATCAAGGCAGACGGCCGTAGAAATCGAACTCACGACCTCCCGAATGCTAAAGCGATTGGCTTTTTCTTTATCATCAGTTATTGATTCGTCAACGTCATCAGTTACGGAACCAATACACGCATCACTAATTGAAGAATTAGATTTATCAATTGCCATTTTTTTAGATTTCCGTTCACTCACCTCATTTTATTTCTATAACAATTTTCTTTCGTGATTCTTATTAGGTTGGTTAAAAATTCCGGTATTTTCGATAATATCTGGGAAGCTGATTGTTATCAGGATCACGTAGAACTTGTTTACTTAACTTATCTCTAGTTCGTAGGGAATTTAATATACCATTTGTCATCCATTGTTTTAATTTATTAAATTTAGCTTTACTTTTGATATTCGTTTCTGAATTTAATGTATGTGTTTTGAGTGTATTCATAAATATTAATTGGGCAGCGTTATGAGGATCCTGTAGTTTGAGCACTTCCATCAAATTTTCATTACTAAGAAGGTAATTTAGTTTATCAAAATCAAGCTGTATTTGAAAATTATTATTTATAATAGGATTTGAATGATTGTTGTTACTACAGTTGAATTGTTTTATGATTAATGCAGTAGGGTAGTGATCCGTCACTTGTGATTCAATAACAATAGGGTATAACGAATTAATTATTTGTTAATTACATTTAACAAAATTGATCAAAGCAACTTTTGGAAAATACCGGAAAATACAGTAACCCTTGTAGGTTTTTGCAAGTATGTAAAGTAACGAAATTCATTAACAAGATTTAAATAGTTAGTTGTTATAGGATCATAGGTTTCCAGAATGTCAATGTTGATATCACCAGTTAAGGTTTCGATTTGTTGATGAAATCCCTTCAGTTTCATTTCAAGATCTCGCAAAACCCATCCACACTGCTGGAAGGCAGTCGATAAGCAGCCGTGATAGCAATAGATACTAAATTTATATTAGCACTTAAACGAACAAGGTTAATATCAGAATTAGTTATTTGTTATCTATAATATAATTTTCCTTAATGAGTGTTTGTCTGTCTGTGGCACAAAATAAAATCTCACGTTCCGGCTTCACAGATGTTTATATTTGTTTAGGTTTTGTTTTTCTTATCTTAGCGCTCGGCTCGGAGGTTGACCTTTCGCGTATCCTATTTCACGAGCGTGTAGCGGGCAATTTGCTTGTGTTTAATAGAATTCCTAACAAACACTACCACGTCATCGTTCTGATTAAAGTTACGGTCATTACAATACATACTGTAATTAGGTAAGTTGTACTTTTTACTTCCATCTTGTATTTTCCACGTCTCTGTGAGAATAATAATGTCAAATTTTGTTCTTAATGGTTCCAGTTGAATTAAGAGTTCATCATAATTTTTATTAATACTTCGTATGCTCATCTGAAAAATTGAGATTAAATCATTACTCCCCTCAAAAATATTATTGAATTGATTTATATCACACGTACTTGTGCCGGTTATATTGTAATCGATATCAAAAAAATTATTCATACTGCAATTGAAAATAAACTGTTAATTTGTAGTTAATCAGAAAAAATTAAATATATGAATGAATAAAGAAAAAAGGTAGTTAGAACTAAGAACTAAATTAATAATGTAATTAAACTAGTAAGTTACGTTTGACCGCAGTGCAGCATCTGGCCTCATTTATCTACATCACTTTCTATTTTCATTAAATTCTGATAAGTTATCACTTTATGCATCCATCCGTTAACCTTTATGCATATCACACCATTGAAAGTCCACACATTTCTTACACCAAATTTGTTGATAGCTGACTTCAAAATGTTCACTCGCATGGCTGTTAAATCTTCTTTAATTAGAAAACCGGAATCTTTCAATAGGGACGTATTGCGAAAAACCAAGTCACGTAGATATCGATTTACAAATTTCACTAGAATTGGCCTTGGTTTGTTATTCATGTTTCTTCCAACACTATGACTAATATCAATAGGGTGAACTGGAACTTTAATTTGGAGCTGTTGATTACAGAAGTTGCGGATAGCTTCATTCGTATCTTCAATCTTGTTCTCATTAATCTCAAACATTCTAAGACTATTACGCCTTCCGCATTGTTCCAGTTCTTTGATCTTATTATTCGCTTTCAATAATTGATCTTCCAGATTATTAATTTTTTCAATATATGGTCTCAACAAATCGTTGATTATTTTCTCAATTGTGTCACTAAGTTTGTTGCTTAGGACTTCGATAATTATATCCGACTGTAGAACTTTCTCCACTACTCTATGTATTAGCATGTTTTCATCACCGTTAGTGCTATTAGATCGCAGCAAATTCCTATCACCACCCATTGTATAAACACTTATGTTAGCAGGTGATAAAGTGATAATAATTATTTATTAAAGCATTGGTTGATCTTGATTTATAGAATATCCACTATACTGCTATGCGTCTATTCGCTTTCCTTGTTCATCAACAACTACTAACTCTGACATTTCCTCCATCCTGTTGGCTCTCGTGAATTTTGCTAGGTTTACGTTCTTGTTTTAGCTTGTCTGGGCACATTTTGCCGTCTCTTTAGATACGCCAATCACAAGGGACTTGTTCGTCACGTATGCTTTATGTCGGTATACCGTGGTATGCGCCTCGGCTTTGTGTTGCACCAACCAAGAATGCCTGAACATGGACTTGTCCAGTGCCGGTTCTAGGAATCATATTTAAATACTAGAACTCGTGGCCAGCCTACGTCTGGCCCGACCAGCGTAAAGAAACGGTTAACAATAAAAATGCTTGCACAAGGCGGCAGCCAGCCTACATCCGGCCCTGCCAGCGTTAACAATACAAATGCGGTCTCGCCATTCTTGCACGCGAGCCACTTGCTAGTATGCAGGCCGTTCATGCAGCGTGTGCGGGCGCCTGCTTACGTCCCGACGCCGACGGCCGGCGGCCGGCGACCGGCGACCGGCGGAATCGGCTCTTATAATATAAGATATCCATACATTTATTCATAGAACAGTGCTTTTTCAACTGTTACTCTACTTTGTTGTAAAAAATACAGAAACACTAGGTAAATTCAGGCCCCAGATCTCACAGAACAGCACAAAAAAAAACTTCCAATGTTATAGTATCAAAACATTTCAGAAATCACAGATATCAGACCATAAAGATGTCTCAAGAGTGATATTCCAGTGCTACTGCTAATGTTCTAGAACCTGTTTGAGTCAACGAACATGCTAGCCTATGTGGTTATAAGTGTGGTGATGGTCCGGCAAGACAAGGGCCAAAGCGTTCCTTCTTTGATCTCGAACCTGCAATAGCTCTACCATGGGCTTTGTTCAATATCATAATTAGTCAAAAAAGAGCTGCAACAGCAATTACGATAGATGAGATGACACGAATACATGCCATATTATACCTACGGATTGCTATTAGAAAGATTGCAAGCTTATGTGCACTGTTGCCAAGGAATAATCTCCCACTTGTCGAGGGTCTACTGTCGGGGCACTGCAAATTAAATAAGCATACAAACAGGATGGGACTAATTGAAGCCCAACGTGTCGAGGATGCAACCTCGGGGACGCCACAGCAAAAAAATTCCTATGTGAATGCTCTGTACATGCCCGCGCCAATCAAAAGATCCATGCTGGGGTAATCTGGCCTGATGCTGGCCACTAATAAGAGCATTTAAAAAAATAAATACAGTTAGATTGCCGTAAGAATACAGTAATGGATTTAATTCAACATCCACTGAAGGTTTTTAAAATCATATGTTATTCTTTTGGGAGCCATCTTGGATTCCTTCTAGTGACTGCAATTATAGGAGCAATTTGTGATTGATTTTGTATTTTATTTTTATATAGCGATCAATTTGGAATAATGTTAACAGATTTTTGAAAGCATCAGTTATTTTGGGACCTTTCTCTAGTTTCAGAAAATCGCATATGGTAAGAACTAACGGTATTTTTAAATGTTGAAGCACCTTACTACGCCCCACATATTCGGCACTTTGTCTAAGTATATAAGAAATCTCTGATCAAGTCCCTCTGGAAGTTTCGATGGTTCTAAATGTGTTTAAAACTAATCAAGTTAAGGCAATTCTTCTTCATGTATGTCAAATAACGCACTCGGGAGCAGCGATTCATCCTTTTTTCTTATTTAAAAAAATATTCTACATTTTCTTATTGAGCTAATATACAGGGTGTTTCATAAATATACCGACAAACTTTTAGGGGTGGTAGGGGACATCAAAACAAACCTTTTTTGCTTGATAAACATATGTCCAAAAACGCTTCATTTTCGAAATACAGGGCGTTAAAATTTGTAAAAAAAAATGGTTCAAATTTATTTCCTCAAAAGCCAAGCAAGATACGCAAAACTCTCAAGTGAAAAAAAGTTGTGTTTTTAGTTGCTTCATCTTAAACAAGATTAAAAATTCAAAAAAACACTGGGTGTTATTTTTTTATGCAAAAACACTAACAGGTTGCCCCGTGAGCACGCCCCTTGAATTACTGTATCAACTGTAATAGATCCAAAAGATGCCTCATAAAGTTGCCAACAAACTGTGGAAATTTCATTAAAATCGGCTGAAGTGTTTTTTTCTGCAAATTTTAACACCCTGTATTTCGAAAACGAAGCGTTTTCGGACATAGGTTTATCAAGCAAAAAATGTTTGTTTTGATGTTCCCTACCACCCCTAAAAGTTTGTCGGTATATTTATGGAACACCCTGTATGTTATTATTTTAATAAGAAATTATACCGTGTGTCCACAGGGTTTCGCACCATGGAATCAGAGCAACGTAAATTTATCCCAAAGATCAGCTCTTGCTTTTACGAAAACAAATTAATGACAAGCCCTATTATATTTATTTTTCTATGGCAATAAACGATTAGTCGTATTCAATGTTGGTACTATCCGTTCCCCCACCCACTAGCGCAAATAATCCTGATATTCAACTTGACGTATGGTGTCAAATTCGACAATAGCAGGTTAGGTTTTGCGTCAGTTTTGACACAGACTGACGCAAAACCCAACCTGCTAAACTCGAATTTGACATAAACTTACAGTGCCATCAACATATTATTCATACGTTGTATAGCCGTGACCATTCAAAAACGTTCGAAGGCACTTTATTTGTTACTTGCAAATTCAATTTTAATGGTCAATGCTTAGCAACCGTTTGACAATCAATTGCCACCGGAAGAGTAGATCTTTAAAATAAATAAACTGCTCAAGTACAGGTCTAAACAGTAGCTTCAGCACTGCGAAAACATTAAGTATTATAGTGCACCCAGAATGTGTAGTTCAAAACGTGACCACCGAACTTCTGTAGATGGCGCCAAGTGGACAAGCCGCCACTGTGCTACAATGCTTGGAAATTTTGCAAAGTGGAAAATCGCCACCTTTCGCCAAAACCAAATAGCGCATGAAGGTGCTCGGGACCTTAGCAACAACTTTGCCCCCTTTCAAAATTTCGATATCTGTAGCCGTTCGAAAGTTACAGGCGATCCAGACAGACAGACAGACAGACAGACAGACGGACGGACGGACAAAACGTTCGCATAAGTACGCTGAAGCTACTAACTAGCATCACTCCAGCGCCATGGTGCGTAGTCTCGTGGACGCCCGGATGATAGCGATCTCAATCAATATTACCGCCATGGATGAAAGCGAAAGATAACTTATTGGCAGGCGGTTAACAAGTACTCATGTCAAAATGTTCGGACCCACGATGATCCAATCTTCGTAAAAATGAATAACAGCATCTAGAGAATAACAACTCCTGAAGGCTTTTGAGTTTTTGATTTTATATTGGTACTGGCACATTAAAATTATTATTTTCTAGGAGCTTCACCGTTTTGGTTTGCACTTATTGATTGTCATTAATAAATTTTTCGTAATTCCGTTTTTGTATTCTCAGTTATAAATCACTTATTGTTATCTTTACCTTTATTTAGAATTGATATTTAGTAATATGGAGTTTACTATAGCCAATATTAATATTAGATCGTTACCTGCTCATATTGGTATTTTTAGATAATACATTGCAAATAACAACTACAAAATTATCACGGCGACGGAGATGTGGTTATCAGCGAATTTTGGGGACGAGACTATTTTAATTGATGGTTATTCCTTGATTCGAAAAGACAGAACAGGCAAAAGAGGTGGCGGAGTAGCTCTTTATGTAGGTACTAGCTGAAACCCGCGGCATATGCCGCATTTAAAATGTACGACAAATGTAATAACTTTTGTTGCACTAAAGACAGTTTTAAAAGCACGCTAGAGATTGGCAGTAAGGAAAAGTTCCAAAAAATATATTTTCAAATGGAAAGTCTCTGGAAAGGAAACGCTCCTCTCTGGAAGGCGTCCTAATTAATACGACGTTGTTGGATGCAGTAAAAAAAAATCGGGAAAGAATTAATACTCTTATGAGATTATATGTGAGAATTATTTGTGCCACCGAAATAATTTTCAGCTGCTTGTGATCTGTGTTTCTTTTCAGGTTTAAGCCGTTGAGGCGTTGAGCGTCATAAAAATATAAATGCGGTAACTCAAGTCTCCAGTTACGCCGTTACTGTTATTGTTAAATAACTCGATTAATTATTATTTCTTTGTCATTTTA
The DNA here is from genome assembly GCA_940337035.1 of Agriotes lineatus. Classification (NCBI taxonomy): domain Eukaryota; kingdom Metazoa; phylum Arthropoda; class Insecta; order Coleoptera; family Elateridae; genus Agriotes; species Agriotes lineatus. The sequence continues at coordinate 5,975 of CALNHX010010387.1, read as the reverse complement.
AACTGGCATTATTATTATTATCTCTATAATAGCAACCATAAGTAACTGTTTATAATGTTTATATGCTAGCGAGTTGTTCTTAAATCGCTAGTGAATTAATAGTAGATTGTTCTACAAGTTAAGAAAAGTGAGAGTTTTCCGGCGAATGTAAAAGTTTTACGTGAGCATGGAAGAATAACTTTTCCAATGTGTTGAACATGCAATGTTTCCGTGTAGTTGACAAAAATATCTTTTTAAATAATTTTGGTCAAAGTATGGAAGCGTAATGTTTACTGTACTGTATAAATACAGAGTCCGGCAACGAAGCGGGGATGGAAGATATTTCTAAAACGATGAGAGTTACATGAATATTGTGTACATAAAAGTTGTAGGTGGTGCACATTACTAAAATAGTTTTGATTATACAGGGTGTCGCAAAAAAGTATGGCGAATCAAACTTACTTTTTTTTAAATAGAATGCCCTATATTTGGGTAGCTTAAATGTTTTGTATTGAAATACTCATCATTTTCAGATAAAGTTGTATGGGTCTAACGTCAACTGTTTTGGAGATATTAACGATTTTATGCAAAAAAATGCTGAACTTCAAGGCGACTGCTTTAAGCGACAGAAAACAATTGAATGAAGGAAAACGTTACCAAAAAATTATGATTTTTGTAAACTATCTTTCAAGTGTAAAATGGTGGATCTGGGTATTAATGTTATATAGGGTGCTCAATATTTGCAAATTTAATAATTTCGATTATTTTTCAAATGGAACGCCCTGTATATTTTTGTATTTTTGAAGAGCCCTTTTAATGAGCTTTCTTCTGATATGTTACTTCATACTTCTAAGTTCAACTGTTTTTCAGATATGCCTGTTTGAACATAAAAACAATTTAAACCCCTTAAGATGCTTTATTTCAAGGGATAAAAACAAACGCCCTTAAAATAGTGATTTAAACGCATGATCTCTCTAAAAATAAAAGCACAAAATCCAGGTTTAGAAAATATAAATTCAGTCAGTGTTGATACAGGAAATTATAAACACGAAAAAAAACGATAAATGCAGGAATAAATTAATTCCACGGTCAAATTAAATCAGATAAAAAAAAAGCCAATACACCAAAAGCTTATACGTAATTACACTAAATGTTCAAATAGTTCTCCTTTCCTGCTCTGAGTATTAAAGCTGTACAGAGAATTCATAATCTGCAAATATAATTAGTTTGATTTATTTAAATGGAACACCCTGTATATCCCTGTATTTTTAAAAAGTACTTTTAATGAGCTTTCTTCTTCCACTTCATTTCCTATCTCAAAATTCGGTCGTATTGGTTATTTCTAGTTTTGAGTTTTGGTTCAATTTTTGTATTTTAAGCTTGGTTTTATCTTTTGTTTGAAGAATTCAAGTGTTTAAATCATTATTTTAAAGGCGTTTGTTTTTTATCCCTTGAAATAAAGCATCTTAAGGGGTTTAAATTGTTTTTTATGTTTAAACTCGCATATCTGAAAAACAGTTGGAACTTAAGAGGTATGAAGTAACATATCAAAAGAAAGTTCATTAAAAGAGCTCTTCAGAAATACAAAAATATATAGGGCGTTCCATTTGAAAAAAAAATCGAAATTAAATTTACAAATATTGAGCACTCTGTATAAAATTAATACCCAGATCCACCATTTTACACTTGAAAGATAGTTTACAAAAATCATAATTTTTTGGTAACGTTTTCCTTCATTCAATTGTTTTCTGTCGCTTACAGCAGCCGCCTGAAGTTTCGCAATTTTTTGCATAAAATTGTTAATATCTCCAAAACAGTTGACGTTAGACCCATACAACTTTATATGAAAATGAAGAGTATTTCAATACAAAACTTTTAAGCTACTTAATTATACGGCATTCTATTTAAAAAAAGGTAACTTTGATCCGCCACACTTTTTTGAGACACCCTGTATAATCAAAACTATTTTAGTAATATGCACCACCTTAGTACCTACAACTTTTATATACACAATATTTATGCAACTCTCATAGTTTTAGATATATCTTCCACCCCCGCTTCGTTGCCGGACCCTGTATAAATTAACCATTATACATTATAGAATAGAGCTTACTTGAAAATGGATGAATCTGTTATTAATTCATTTAGTTCATTTTTAGGTGAAATTAATATGATTTTGAGCAGCTATGAAAAGTATCAACAAATCACTTTTTTTAATGTCACCAATGGCAATGTGAAAAAATAATACATTATAAGAAAAAGAAAAGCATAATTTTTCCCAAGATGTGAGTTTGCAGCTCAAGGGCGATGCCGAGCACTACAAATACACAGAGGGAAAAATGGTGTTCTGCCCTGCCGTGTATATACAATTTTTTCAACCGCCAGGATCAGAACCATAAGAAACATATTTTTCGACGACTGACATCGAAAGTAGATTTTTCTCACTGTCATTTGACAACAGAAAGTTGACATTTGCCGCTGAGCGTGCGTTTTCATCACTTTGCCGCTCGCCGAGCGTTTTGGGTTTCCGCGTGAACAAAATAGGTAGCCACGTCCGAATGTTTCCTTGACAATGCCCGTCATTTGTCGAAATAATCGCGTCACATGTCTAATAGACTGTGCGAGTAATGTTAACTTGATTGTCAATTAATATTTGCAATAAAATGAAATATGATATTTTCCATTAATAATATGCTCAGTCGTCGAAAAAATAGTATGTATGTTCGAGCTAAAAGTGCGTGTGCTGCTTTTGCATGATTGTTGGTTTCGGCTTTGCCTCAACCAGCAATATTCATGTGCAAGCAGCAAGAATGCACTTTCAGCTCTTAACATACAATATACTATTTCATTACTCTAAATCAAAATTATGCTGTAATACGGATTGGGCCATAATTATATATAACACAATGAGATAACATGAACAACAAAATAGAATGCTTGAGTATGTAAGAGATGACCATACGAAAAAAAAATATTTTAGTAGGCATGTGTGGTTGACATCTGTCATAATTAAATGTACGTCAGGCCTACTCGAATATTTGCTATTATGTTTATCTCTTTCTTACTCAAGCAATACGTGTTATTTTCTTGTTCATGTTATCTTATTGCTGTTACAGTGAAATTCCTCTTCGCGGATACACGGACACCTCCCTTGGACGGACAGTTTCTTATGGTCTCGACCGACTCTCATATAATTTGCATTGTGTTAACTCCCTCTTGAACGGACGCGGACACAAGAAAATGTTCTCTTAAACGGAAAAAAACAAAATAAAAAATAAACGCCTTGTCTCATTTTTCTGTCGCAAGTGTCGCTGTTGCATTTCTCAATCGCGCCGCACGCCAACTTCGCTGCCTGCCTTCACTGAGGGTCTTTCCCGAGTTAACCGGAGATTCACCGACTTCAATCTTTCGGTACACGCGGGGATTCAGTATTAGTCTGACGTCTATGCCGAAAAGACACAGTGGGCGACACATTCATTGTAGAAATGGCGCCAAATATTAAAATTCTCACGCTTAAACAAAAAATTGAGATTGTTGAAGTTCACAATAGGGAAAAGTCAAGTGTAAGGAACTTATCCAAGCGTTTTGATATCGGAAAAACACAAGCTGCTGATATAATTAAACATAAAGAAAGTATTTTGTAAGGTAACAAATCCTTATCTTTTCCTTAAGTTTTAAGTTTTTTGTTTATTTTAAAAACATTTACACACACGATCATTGAAAATAAACAGGGTTATGCATCACATGTTACACATTTGAAACAATGTTTTTAGAAGGCTACTATAATTATGTTATCCAGGTAGTACTTCATCTAATGCAGACGGTTTCATAAAAGTAGCACGATATTGCTGAGATTTTACAAGGGGTGATAATATTGGTTGCATTGCATTTTCAATGATTCTTTGTGTACATACATATACGTTTTAAATGTCCCAATTTCTTTAATTACAGTTTTCATTAAAAAACGATTTTTTTCGTATTTCTTTTAGGCGGACACCCCTCTTGAACGGACACTTTCAGTCGGTCCCGTTGGTGTCCGCCCAAGGGAGATTTCACTGTATACAGACAGATCAATAAAAAAACCAATTAGGGCAGGCTGTGATACGTGTTATAGGTTTGGCAGTACTGAAGTGTATTGTCAGTCTATGTCAAATTCAAGCTTTGCAGGTTGAGTTTTACGTCGGTCTGTGTCAAACAACGAACAAAACTTAACCTGCAAATCTTGAATTTGATATAGACTGACAATACACTTCAGTACTGCCAAACGTATAACACATATCACAGTCTGCCCTAATTGATTTTTTTTATTGACCTGTCTGTATATAATTGTGGCCCCATCGGTATTTAGCAGTCTTTGAACTTATTTTACGAATACCATGACAATAGATATTTTAATTTTATTTCATATTGTCCCTTGAGAGAAAATGTGTTCTTTCTGTGAAAATCATACGACACTAATTAATGACCAATAGAAAAATTAGTTCACAAGCCGTAACCAAGACAAGAACAAAATTTCTTGGAAATTTGTTGTCGGTAGACCAACCTAACTGTGAGGGTTTGTATCGTTACAATTTTCTTACTGAATCTGCATTCGAGCGTTAATTCATATCCGGAAATTATTTTTCGTGCATTCCAACAACGTCGTAATTTGCCCTCGCGTCCCGCTTGGCCAATTAATACGACGTTGTTGGAACGTACTCAAAAAAATTTCCGGAAAGAATTAATGCTCTTATGAGATTATATGTGACAATTCTTGTAACCTAAAATATGATTCACCATTGTCTATTTGTGACCGCCAACTGTCCTTGTATCTTAAAACAAAAGCAATTAAAACTTGTAAAGAAACTGTGACAGTAAGTACCTGAAAAAATTAATTGTGATTTTGCGTCAAATGTATTTTTCTCTCTTTATTGTTATTAGTCTTCTTCTTCTTCTTTTGTCCATTAGCTGGCGGTCCGGGCGGGACGTCCCCGCAACGAATACGCTGCTGTCGGTGCCGCTGGGTCTCGAACTCCATTTACGATTCGTTTCCATTTTTGACGATTTTTGGCGACGTGTTGGGCATCGATAACCGATAATCGCTGATTCTTTAAGTTGCCCTCGATATTCTTTAGCCAGGTTTTCTTCGGTGCCGATCGCTGAATTCTCCAGTCTGCCGGACGGTCTTGCCAAAGAAGTTTACATGGCAAACGGTTATCATCCATTCGGCAGACATGTCCGAACCATCGTAGTGTCCACGTTTCCGATCCATAAAGAAGAATGGGAAGGATCAGCGTTCGGTATAAGCATACTTTCGTTTTGATGGTAGTATTTGTTTTCTCATACGCACCATTTGAGCAAGGCGAATGTTGATGTTGCCTGCCCGATGCGGCTGTAAACGTCGGCCGTCGATGCCACTTTCTTTTCCTCAACCAGCAATCCCAAATACACTGAGCGACAAAAGTCTGGGTTTACGAATAATTTTTCCAATTTTACATACTGAAAATGGTTTCTGGCGCTTAAAATCTGATGTCGATGTTTACATATCAATAATAGTTATTTATGCATCGAGGACGAAAAATTGGCTTTTTATGGACGATGCCTGCATTGCTGGCCGAGGCGATGGCCGAGGCAAGCAATCAGGCAAGGCCATAAAAAGCAATTTTCGTCCGAGGTGCATATTAAATTTTTCCGTCGACCGTCATAATTTGAAAAAAAATTAAAGTGAAGTCCGAATTATAAAGTTGTTGAGAACAAAAAGCGTTTACGGACGAAAAGTGTTTGCGGACGAAAAGTCTTTACGGACGAAAAGCGTTTGCGGCTGTAAAGTGCGGCCGTAAAGTGTTTGCGGACGAAAAGCATTCGCGGACGAAAAGCATTTACGGACGAAAAGTGTTTGCGGACGAAAAATTAATGGTGTCCAAAAAAGTGGCATTTTTGGTACGCAAATGCGTCCGTAAAATCACATTTTATAGTGAGGTCGACGGAAAACAAATTTAGTGCTATAGTGGGCTAAC
>CALNHX010010386.1:0-40777 GCA_940337035.1 Agriotes lineatus | reverse complement strand
ATAGAAGAAATACTTGAAGTGGTAGAAGAAGAAAAAATCAAGCTTCGCGGTATAAGGTAAATAGTCCCCATATATAATGTAAACCATGCACTATAACGCAACCATATAGAGTAAATATTTAGCGAAATGATAGGCTTTTTAGACTACCACATTAGTCATGCCGTTCAAAATCGAGAATTTTTTGAACTCTTAAAAAATTATATCGACTGGTAAAAAACTATCAATGTATCAATAAAAACAAACATTTGAATAATACAATTCCAAACATGCAGCTTCATATACTGATGTTGGAAGGGAAAAAACAATCGAACTAAAAGAAACGGATAAAGTTGAATATCACACAGATGAAGAAGAATTACTTAAGAAGCTGAAAGAATAATAGAGAAAACAGAACAGTATAATATCAAAAAGGCGAATGGATACGTCAGTCACCCCACCGTCAACAACAACAGACATATTCAACTGTCGTTAAAAAAGAAACTAAGAAAGTACCAGTACCTTATGGAGCATTGAAAGAACTAAAACTGTGAAATTTATAACAGAGTAGTACATTTATTTGGAGCATCAGTTTTGCCGACGAAATTTATTTTTCAAGCATTTAGCCAACTTGTAGCTCATATAGAGCAAATAAGTGTCGAGATCCGAAAATTAGAGAATTCTAGACGCAAGAACGAGATCAAGACGAAATTGATCTTCGAGATCGAGAGTTACCTATTTCTGGGCGTTATTCTAATTAAAATAATGTTTGCTTTTTTAAATTGAGTGTCCAGTAACGACGAAAAATTATTTAAATGTTAAATAATTATAGGAGCGGATCTATTGATGGTACATATTACATTCAGAGTTACAGCCAAATACCTCAGTCCAATTTCGACAGCTTACTTGCTATAGAATTATACGCCACAATTACTTGCACGCTACAATATATTGGGTTTTATCTAAAAAATATTGATTTATTTCCAGGTAAAAAGATCAGATTACGAAAAGTCTTTCCTAATACAGTGAAAATAAGTTGATAGATATAATTTTATCAAGTCGAACGAGTGTTATCGTACTAATTTTGAGCTCCCTTGCTCAAGCTACCAAGGAATGAAAGCTTTCCGACGTAAAGATTCTAGGGGTAGGATAGATCTGTCGGGATTGGGATCTATCGGAATTAAGTCATTTCCTAATTAGCGATTTCAGCGTTGAAGGTTTCGGAATTACAGCTTGTCGAGATAAAGAAATGCCGAGTTTAAACCCCGCCGGAGAAAAGATTTCTGGAAGCCAACGAAAGGAATAATCACTTTCTAACATAGTTGAGATGGGAAAATTTAAATCGGGGCTTCGAACATTCAGTTATCGAGAAGTAATATAGAAATGCATTTTATTTTAAAGATTGGTTATCTGCAGCTCAGCTCAGTATCTTATTGGTTGAGTATATGAAAAGTGTGTAGTATTTAAGCGTATGATTATTTATCACAATTTTCGGTTTCTATTCACCTATTTCTATCAAAACCGAAAAGTGTATTTGTTTAAAACTGCTGCAATTATAGGAAAATTATTATATATAAAAATCAACTGTTTAGATAAATGAACTTTATGTACATAATATATTAGGGTTTCCAGTTTTTGAAAATTTATTTCGGAATAAAACCGTCCACCAATGTAATCTAGGGCATAGCAAGGGTGTTGATTTAATGATGCAAGATTAGCGGAAAGTAAAAGATGGTAATGTTGTAAGCTGCAGATGAAATTTTGTAAAATAATGGAGCAGTGTTTTTGATTTAAGTTTGAAGTAATGCTTAAAAGTTACTGAGTAGGTTTTCGCTAGAAAAACCGCATAAAGAAGGACGCTTCACGGATAAATCTTCTGCGGCAGTAAAGATTATTATTACTGCTAACTAAATTAACCTCAGTTAATGCGTCTTTAGGGTTAATAGACACATTATTAAAAAAACATGCAGGAGGAAAATTTTTATATCGATTATTTATGAAAAGATAAAAAAAAATTCTGGGAATTATTGAGGTTGTCCGGTACAACATTAAAAAACAAGATTTTAAGAATTTATAAAATCGCCGATGTGATTAATCAAGAAAATAGTAATATATATTGTTATGATACGTAAACTTCAGGTTTTTGAATAAAAATTAAAGTACATATAAATTTGGGAGATTAATACAATCAACTTAAAAAAGTTTTAAAAAAGATTGTTAGTTTATTTGAAAATAAGTAATGGAAGTTTAATTTGAGACAATTTACAATTTATTTTGAAAGGTAATAGCAATTGGGTATTCTATCTTGGTGTTGAAATTTAATAAGGAAATATAAGCTAATTTTACATGTGACAAATATGTTTTCTATTAGAAATTAGAATATAGTAAGTAGAAATCATATTATTTAATTTTAAAGAGTGTATAAATAATTGTAACTAACATAAAGGGGGATTTTGTTTGGGATTATTGTGAAAATAACAAATTTGAAAATGTAGACGTATTTTGAAAATATTCTTTTGAATTTAATAAAAAACTGGAAATTTTACCTCTATTTCTATTGCTAATTTGGTATAATACAATAGACAAGGCTTTAATAAATCTGTGAGGTGAAAACAAGGTTGAAATATAAATATGAAATAGTGCAAGTATACGCTTATTGAAGAGAGCATGGAATATGGTTTAACTGGATACGAGTAAGAAGAAAATAGTGATATTTAAATGGAATTGGATTATTTAATGACTACAAGGAATAATAAGTTACATTGCTCAGGGTGGAGCTTGTAATCGACTGTATGAATTTAATTTGGACAGTTGCAGGAATATCTTAGGGGTGCAGGAATTAAAAAGGGGTGCAAACCAACGGTCTCGTGCGGTCTCACACGAGATGATGTACCAAAAAAGACCTGGGGCCGTTGGTCAGCGTGACACAGTGAAACAAGACTTCAAACTGTATATTTATTGACTAGAATATTTTTCTATTTATACATATAAAAATACTGACTTAGCTTACAAAGTTTAATATTTGCCCTAGTTTCAGCTCGCATATGCACTTGCGTATTCAATTTCATAACAAACAAACTTGCAGAGTGCAGAATTGCAGGCTATTCACCAGTCATTCGAGCACTGATTACATTACTGCTGACGCTTTGTTAAGCATTTTCCGTATGCGATATGTGTTTGTGAAATATTCGCCTAATTAAATTAAAAGGATTAAAATTTATGTTTGGTTCCTAAACATTCTGCCGAGCGACAAAGGGCCGGGATGGTGTGGCTGAGGCTGTCTCTCCATCTTCTTTGTCAGGTGGCAGTGGTTGTAACATGAAGCTCTCTGACGGGTCTGAATTTGGGCGTGGCTGCGGTTTCCTATTCTTTCTCCAGTACTTCCATAATGTCCAGATGATACAAACTGATACCAAGATACCGATTGTAGTACCAGTGTTCACCATCTCATTGATTGCTAGCAACCCTTCATTGAGTTTTCTTCGAAAATTATCCAACTTCTGGGATATTCTGGCTTCAGTCTCATTTAGAGTTGCTGCAGTTGACAACATGATCTTCGTCTGACGATTAGATGAATGTATTAATTCTAGTTGATTTTTCTCCAATGATTCGATGTCATGGTAGAGACTTCATCGTTGACTCCAAACACTGAGGTTAGTAGTTGCCCTAATAATCCTCGCTTGGTTCTGACATCTTGACTATAAATGCTTCTCATATTCCAGATGATCTGTCTTTGCTGCTCTCTCAGGTGATGATAATTCTTTGCAATGGGATTCTGCAGATAATACCAGTGCCTTGTCGCATAAGGTATTCATTTGTTGGATTGTCTTGTTTATATCTTCTTCATCTACTTGGATGCTGGAGATGTTCACTGCTACTTCGATCCTGAAGTTTCCCCTCGAGAGTTTTGCGTGGCCAAGTTCTTCAATGAATAGGCCAGGTGACGGATACTTTACTGTATACGATCCCTTGGTTGCCGAAATTATGGTGCATAACGTAAGTAACAGTGTTATAGTTTTTGTTACTGTTGACACTCCACTACCCCTGCTTTGCTTTCTACTTCCTTCCTCTGCCTCCTGTCTTGGTACCGGACCGAGTTTGGTAACTGGACGCTTGAGAATTGTATCTTCCTTTTTCTTAACAGCTGCAACTCTGACAACACCGTAGGTGCCTGGATGCACTTCTGCTGCTCTTGCTAAAGGCCATCGATTGGGAGGACTGTTGTCATCCTTCTGTAACACTAGATCTCCCACTTGCACATGTATTGTTGAATCCCCAAGCTTTTCTATTGGGTCCTTGAACGGAATTTTCACTGTATATGTACCATCAGCATTTCTCTGGTGGTTGCAGTTGTAGAATTCTTCGCATTCCTTGTCTTCGTTGGACATCATCTTTTCTGGTACAACTTCTTCAATTTCCCAAAATTTTGTGAGTTGTTCATCTTCTGCAGCACATGCGACCATGCTAAGAATTTTCCTTTCTTCTGATGGTGCTGTTGCATTCCCCGTGATGATCCATCCAAGTTCCGTGTTTTGCGCTAACAGGCCTCCGTTGAATTTTCGTACTCCTTCCAAAATGATTTCCTTGTAGATGTCTGCTCCTAGGATAACGTCTATAGGTCCAGGTTTCTGAAATAGTGGATCAGCCAACACCATATTCTTACAGTCCTGAAGTTGATAGTTTTCGACTGGTTTTTCTGGAAGTGACTTGGTTAGCTGTGGCAGTATTAGCATCTCACATGTGGTTGTGTAGTTGCTTGGAAATCGTGGACGTAGGTTTACAGTTAATCGTTCTCGGGCTGTACCTGCTCCTTTATTGCCTAATCCAGAAATGTGCACTCTCACCTTTTCTTCTGGTAGACCCAGCGTTTGAGCTGCATCTCCTGTGATGAATGATGCCTGTGATCCGGAGTCTATCAGGGCTCTGAGATACTCCAAACTCCCTGAGGATGACTGGACCTTAATTAGGGCAGTTGCAAGCAAAACGTTGCGATGCTGTCTTCCTACTAGGCTTGCAACAATGTTTTCGTTCTTATTGGTTGCTGTCGCACTGGAAATTGCCGTTGTGGTCTTGGTAGGCTGTTGTTTGCTAAAATCTTCGTGCAAAAGCCAATGATGTCTTTTATTACATACCTTGCATTTCCCTGGGCAAAAGTGTCTGGAGTTATATTTTCCTGTAGGCTTGAAGCAGTTTGAACATAATTTTTTATTCTTTATGAAGTCCCAACGTTCGGATATATTTAGATTGCTGAATTTTGGGCAGGATTTAATACTGTGTGAGCCTCCGCAGTGGAAGCACGATATGTCAGCAGTGTGGTACGTCTTCACTGCCCACCGATCCTGGTGACTTTCCCATGGTTTCCCAATTCCTTGTTTTCTGGGTTCGAGTTTGTTCCGTCTCTGTACAGCTTCCAGCGACTGAAATCTTGTTTCTAAGAAATGCAGTAGCTGCTCGAATTTTTGCACTTCTCTTGGTGCCGTTAGTGACTGCTCATACAGTCTGTTGGTTTCCTTGTCCAACTTCCGTGTCACTATATGACACATGATAGGCCCCCATGTGGCCGTTTCAATTCCTAAGTTCTCAATTGCTCTTAGGCATTCTGCAGTCGTGTCATGGAGCTTCTTGATCCCTTCTGCAGATTCGTTCGACAGGGTTGCCTGGTTGAATATGTCATCCAAATACTTCGCAAGTAGCAGCCTGGTGTTGTCGTATCTGTTCCTTATAATGAACCATGCAGACTCGTAATTGGCTTCAGTTGCCTCCAGGTGTTGCACTAACTTGCTGGCTTCCCCTCGTAACTGTGACTTTAAGTAATGCATTTTTTCCGCCTTACTTAGTCGTGAATTTTCATGAACAATTCTTCGGAAAATATCATGAAAGCTAAGCCATGCTTCGTAGGTCCCTTCAAAAAATGGAATTTTAAGAGTAGGCAACACTATATTCGCATGGCTGTGTTCCTTGACACTTTGAACATCTTCATCCTGGATGTGCTGGAACAGGAGCATAATTATTTCGTTGACCATCTTCTTGGTCTCGTGGAACTCCTTGTCGTCGTAGCTACCGTGGGATAGTATCTCCTCGTTTAGAGCTCTGATGTCATCCCAATCATCCTTAAAATTCTTAATGTTGTATTCACAATACCTTTTACTGCATTCCTCATTCAACCTATTCCAGACTTCCTGAATGTCGCTTTGGAGTGAATTCACCTTGATCTGTAGCCTTCTTATTCGAAACTGTCCCTCCTTGTCAGCACGTGCGGTCGTATCTTCTTTTGGTCCAGCTGGCTGCTGTGAACTTTCACCTAGTGTGGCTAGATTTTCTTCGCACTTGTCGAGCAGGGCAGCCCCTTCATTGTAAACGTCTTTGGTTTGCTGAAAAAAATTGTTTTTAAAATAAGGGTGTTCTTCCTCGACTTCCTTCGCCAGGTCTGGGTTGGCCTCAAATTCTTCCCAAAGTTGTTTTAGGGTGGATCTGCGAGCGGTGATATATGCTGCATTTTTTCTTGATGGGCCATCCTTCCTCACGTTGATAATCTGCCTGCGAATGGATTCTGCTAAATCTTCTTGGGTTGTGAAAATCTCCCGTCGCTGCGCCATCGTAACGGTCTTTTTCGATGAGGGCTGGTACGTATTAAGGGATCACTGGACCAAATACTAGGGGCAGGAACGTTGAAAGGCTCGAAATATCAAATACTAGGGGCAGGAACGTTTTAATGACTGGAAGGACCAAAATGCTAGGGGCAGGAACGTTTAAAGGCTCGAAAGGACCAAAATGTTAGGGGCTGGAACGTTTAAAGGATCGAAGGACTAAAATGTTCAGGGTGGAGCTTGTAATGGACTGTATGAATTTAATTTGGACAGTTGCAGGAATATCTTAGGGGTGCAGGAATTAAAAAGGGGTGCAAACCAACGGTCTCGTGCGGTCTCACACGAGATGATGTACCAAAAAAGACCTGGGGCCGTTGGTCAGCGTGACACAGTGAAACAAGACTTCAAACTGTATATTTATTGACTAGAATATTTTTCTATTTATACATATAAAAATACTGACTTAGCTTACAAAGTTTAATATTTGCCCTAGTTTCAGCTCGCATATGCACTTGCGTATTCAATTTCATAACAAACAAACTTGCAGAGTGCAGAATTGCAGGCTATTCACCGGTCATTCGAGCACTGATTACATTACTGCTGACGCTTTGTTAAGCATTTTCCGTATGCGATATGTGTTTGTGAAATATTCGCCTAATTAAATTAAAAGGATTAAAATTTATGTTTGGTTCCTAAACATACATTAATCACTGGATTTGGTTATTGTACGGAGGACGTGTTGAACATTGGACCGTAGTTGCCGGTAGAACTGCCCGATTTGGACGATTGTGTTTGGTTGCTGATTACAGAGTAGGAGCTGGGGAATATAGAAGATTAACTTGGGATCATCTGTAAGAGTGAACTTGCCAGGAAGCTGTTGGGTTGACGGTAGCGTGGGTACAAGGAACAGGACCATTTCTGCAAGCAGCCAGGGTTTTAACAGGTTGGAGGTTGTTTGACGGTTAGCAGAGCATCGTGGCTGATCTGTCAAGGATCTGAGCTGAGAACGTCAGGCACAGTGGTGTTTTGAGGTGACTAGCAGTGAAAGTACGAGGAATTCAGGTTGGTCTTTAATTAGCCATATAGAGGCATATTGAATAAAAGGCAATTAAAAGAGTGAAATAAGTATAATAAAGTACTTACCTAAGAGAATTGAGTCAAGTAGATGTGAGTAGAAAGAATATTTATCATTTTTAGTTTGATTATTGTTGGATCATTGTTTGAAGTGCAAGCTGACAGTTAGTGTCAGTCCATAATCAAAATTCATTATAAAAATTAAAATTTCAGACTACTAGATTAGCGAACCACTCTTGAAGAGTCTCAATGCAATACATTTATGTAAAAGAATAGATTTTGGTATTCAAATTAAATAAATCAATTTGAAAGAAAATAGTAGAGCTAATATTACGTAATTAAATAGGCGTCTCAAAGTACAAGCCATAGCAATATTTAAGTATACGTCTACACCGTAATACATACTGTATAGAGTTCAGTATCAGTTCTAGTTTTATTAATTTATCCAATTTCATTACATTGTCACTCTTTGAAATATTTTAAATTTATATTTAAATAAGATTATCTGAATACCACTAGTACGTGTTTTCAAAACTAATTTGAATCAGAAATTGCACCTACAAAGTACTTTCATAGGCGATTGAAAGGTCAATCAGGGTAAATCACAAGTTACTAACGGCTTATGGTATGAAGGAACTTTATTGGAGTGGATCATTTCATTTATCACTAATCGTTCTCAGCAGATAAATGTTAATAGTTTCAAAAAGGGAAAAGTTATTGTACTTTCTGGAGTTCCTCAAGGATCCCATTTGAGGCCAATCTTATTTTCCATTTTCATTAATGATGGTAGTTTATGATTTAATTCAAAATTTATCTTTATTGTGGATGATTTAAATTTTTTTAGAAAATGTTGATGGCACGCAAAATGTGTTAGAACAATTTACCGAACCTAGTTCTTTCCGCATTTTTAGCTCAAATTTAGTCTTTTTCCTATTCATTTAAGCCAAATCTTTAGTTTTGTAATGTTATCAAACCTTAGCTCCGTAGAAACCTTATTTCCGCGAAGCCCGTATCTTAACACTCTGCAGTTCATTTATATTCGCCGAAATTCAATTATAAATTCACGCTTTGTTACCATATGCGAAGCAATGCAGTTTTAGCTTATTGTATTCGCAGAATTTCGTGTTGTTCTAATAGGTTTAAACATTCCCCTTGGGTTTCGTGTGAATCGCTTAGCCAGCTTTCGTCATTCTAGAATTTTTCTAGCGTTTTGCTTTGAGTGGAACAATGATCAACCAGTAAGTGGCGGTTGCGCAATTCATTTTGGTCTCTGAGATCTTAGCTCAAATATTCATTCAGTCTCGGGCGTTGAGATCGTGGGCAGGCTTGGGCGTTGAATCCCGGAGAGGCGAATGCCTCGCCGTGTAAGTTTAAAGTCGAAATTCTTCAAAGTTGTGAAACTACCTCGTCGCCGTCAACTCGAGCTTAGTGCATAGTGGTTAGAGGTCAACGTTTAGCCGAGTCTCCTGTACCGATTGGAGCTAAGCAACTCCGTTAACACTTATAGTGGATTATATTTGGAATACTCAACCGTGTGCTAAACCTACCAGTAAAACGAAGACCCGATACAGTACCGCCGTCTGCTTGTTTGTCCGGGGTTCGTTCAAGTCAACCCTCATCTTCGGGATGTTATACCACTGGCATTCGCTCGATTATGGCCCCTTTCATGTGGTTTCCAACAGTTTCCAGTCGTTTATTTTATTTGTGGCACTGACCCGGAGGATGCGATCTTCAGGTGATGAGGACCAAGCAGTAACCTGTATATCTGATTTCCTATCAAGGTAGATTATTAGCCCTTAAGTTTTCAGCGATTTGTTGAAGTGAAGTTCCGCCAAGCTATGCTTTCGTTGACTAAAGTGCGACATGTCAAACAGACACTACCGTTTTAAAGTAAATTATCGTCAAATTTTAATGCCTATATGTCGCCTTGCGTTGGAAATATAAGTAAACATTGTTGGTAAGTTGTTTTGCGTTGACAGTCAAGTAAACATTGTTGTCATGCCACTATTTTAGTGACTCTTGCTAATTTCGTTCATGTAAAGTAGTTTTTGCTGTAAAACTTAATGTTAATACTGTTTTTAAATGTAACCATGTCAATTGTTCTCGTTTTTCCACTTGCGTTTAGTTTAAATTATGCGTCTTTAACCTAACTAACACCTTTTGCCGATTATTTGTGCTTGTAGCCAGTAACAATTTTCATGTTCATCGCTATACACACTTTGCTATTTTAATAGAGTTCTCTGTTAATTTTTTATCGTTTTTCATTGGTGTTTGCATGCTTTATTTTTATATTTTGTACAGGAAATCAGATAAGTCTATGTTGATGCCGTCAAAGGTAGATCCGAGTCAGCTGTTGCGGTCGCTACCTCAAGTTGTGCCAAGGCAGAAGCAGAAATGTGGGCCTACTTACTTCCACATTCAAAGTGAGCTTGCCTATTGTTAATTTTACCCCGATTCAGTCTGAATGTGGTGGCGCTTTCAATTATTGAACATATTTTACCTCTCGTACCGGAGTAGAGCCCTAACTCAAAGGTCGTAAAGAACCTGACCATCTCCACTGCAGTTTTAGCCGGAGAAAACCTTTTTTGTTACCGCCATCGTAACAAAGCTGGGGCCGAGTATTCTAGGTATATTTCCCGATTATGTCGTAAAGTGGTGATTGTGCCCAAAAAATGGTATGCATTTAACTACTGTTAAATGTAAACATATTAGATTTAGTATAAAGGGAAATGATACCCTATTTTATTATTATATTGGACATGAATCACTTGAAAATGCATCTGTTATTCGTAATCTTGGTGTTCTATTAGATACTTCGCTATTATTTGATTTCGTTGTTAGCAAAGCTAAGCGAATGTCTGGATTTATTAAAAGAATGGTATCCCATTTTAAAGATATTAGATGTCTTACTACATTGTATGTTTCCCTGGTAAGCTCCACATTGGACTATACTTACATTATTTGGGCTCCAACGTACAAGGTACACATTAATAGAATTTAACGAGTATAGCGTAAAATTGTTAAAAGTCTATGCTTTAAGTCTAAATTTAGATACGAAAACTTATATTATAAACAATCACCATCATATTTTGGATTCCACTCTAGGTAACTATGACGTAATTATTTTGAATTGCGTTTTGTGTTTAAGATGTTAAATGGCTGTATATCATGTCCAAAAATACTATCTGCATTTAATTAGAGTATTCCTTCTTGTAATGCACGTTCCAATTTTTTGATACTACAAGATTATCAACGGACAAATTATGGTAGCAATAGTTCGTTACAAAGTATTGTAAAGATTGTTAATTGTATAAAAAATATAGATATTATAGGAATTCCTTTTTCTGGATTTAGTCATAGCATAAATCATTGTTGGAAATGTGACTTCTAGAATGCATTGTTCTTTCTTCGTGACGCATATATTATTATAAGCAGTATTATTACTTTTGTATTTGGCAGTTTCATATTTTATGTGATTTCATTTACTCGGAATTGTAGTATTCGCTAAAAAATATAAAAGTACTAATACATTATTATTATTGTTACTATTACTATTGAAAACGTGTATTCTTATTGTTCATCCAGTGTGTGCTTCTAAGAGCTCAAAAAACGTAATAAAGCCCAAGACTTAATACCAACAACGTAGCGTTAATTTCCCATTTTTAACATTTTTCTACTAAGTTAAGCAAATACAAAGCCCATATATTAACAAAGCTCCCTAAATGCCAGGTGGGTAAAATTTTAATTGGAGCCTTTGTTTAAAAACAATTTAATTAACTTTGAAGCCCAACCCATTCTAACGGGGCACTTTCCTGCGGGTATCAGTAAAAAGTTTAAAAAAATCTCTAAACGAATTTCAATAAACTGTGTAAGAGGGTTTATAAAAACTTCCATTTCTACCAGCTGTTTGGAATTTGACGCAGCAATTTGAAACGTAATCTCTAATTTCGATAAGCATCACTTGGCTTTTACTGTATATCATTTTTCGCATTTGGCTTTATGGTTCAGTTTGGAACAAAAGCAAGTGTTTTATTGTTAATTTTATTTTCATCTGTACGCAAACATAACCAGAGTTGTGTACTTTTAAAAGCTTTCTGCAGTATTTATAGAGAATTTTACCTAAACTAAATAGGTAAGTCGTTCACACTCTCAGTGTTAAATCCAAAAACTGTATCATTTTTAACAGTTGTGGCAGGAAAAGGTGCTAGATTGCAAACGATGAAAACAACCGAACATAACCGTATGCAGATTCTGAAAACGGAATCTGCAACTGTGTCTTTATCGATTTACTGCAACTGCAGGAACATGGAGTGCTATGCTAATTCTTAACATGAAAAGGAGACAATTGTATGTTATACAACACCTCGTGAAGTGAAAACATTCAATAGCAAAGAATACGAGATTAGCGCGCATAATTTCTGCAAAGTAATAAATCAAGTGCACCATGAAAATCAAACTTACCATGAAACAAATATTTGTTGTTGTCTAGTTTGACGGTTCAAACATAGTTTTGATAATTGCATCAGTTATTATATAAGTTAATTTTAAATTAAGTGTCGTGCAGAAAAAAATTAACGAGGGAAAATTTTAGAGCCATGATTTACTCTGACTTTGAAAGTTTCTTATCTCCAAACGCAAGTTGGGGTAACTTTGTGCAGCATTCGGTGACAAGCGCCTTCGCAAAAGACGGTTTTTAAGACAATCGCTTCATATATAGAATTATTAGGTGCATCTTGGGCATTGGTACGACTGGAATAAACAAGATTTTATATAATTATTTGGGTATAAGAAATTTGTGTTGTCCTGGATACCACTCAGTTTAACAGAAGCACAAAAACAGGATCGTGTGGAGTGGCGTAAGAAAACTCTTAAGAATTATGAAGGTAGGTCTCAAGCAGTTGTTAACATAAACTGGTGGCGAAAACTGGATGTATACATTTGAATCCAAATCTAAGCAGCAGTCTGCTCATTGGGTATTCCCAACGGATCTAAATCCAGTTAAACTAAAGCTACCTCGAAGTGAAGTTAAGAAAATGATTGCTTGTTTGTTTTTAAATCAGGATTTATCAGAACACTCGCGCTTGAAAATAAACGCATGGTTACCGTAAAATGGTACACAATAGTAGGCCTGCCAGGCGTTATTCAAAAAGCTCGTTTACGGTGACCAAGAAGTGGTTCTGCACCACCACAATGGTTCAAGTCATATGGCACATCAAACAAAAGAATTTGTAGAGGCCTGCAGATTAAAATTTCTAAGGTATCCTCCATATAGTCCCGACTTACCATCTTCCGATTACTTTCTATTTCCTCGATTATAGGATAAAATGCGTGGTGTGCGATTTGGAACTCCCAAAGGTAATATGGAAAGTTTGCGCAAGAAGAGTGGAATTTATGTATTAAAAATTGGTTTTATCGAATGCATAAATATATAGATTTTAGGGGAGAATACTTTGAAAAACAGTAATATAACTAATTTTTGACTGCAAAACTTTATTTTCTTAGAGTGCAGTAATCTACGGTGATGCCCTTGTATTTCTAAGTACTACTATGCTGTGGAATTTCTTAGGTATATTTTAACAAGGAAAGCTGTATATCATCATTAAAAATGTGAGGATGACTGTAGTATACTTTCTTAGTAATGTCAAGACTTTTGACTTTTCCATAATACTTTATGTTGTATAGGTACATCGAAAAGTTGAACATTTGTAAAGTACCTAAGGTCTCTTTCCTAATTATTTTATATTATACATAGTGATTGATGTATGTTCACTAAATTTAAAGGTATTTAAAGGACGTTAAGCAGAAAAACCTTGCATAATAAACTATACGTCAAAAATTTATAATGATTTTACGAAAACTGATTTATAGCCACTGAAATTAATTTCTATGAAGATAATATAGATAAAACAGATAAAACATTACAAATAACTGAAATATAGGCACAGAACGAAAAGACGAACACTCAAACTTTTGTTTATAACCCGAAAACAAACGACGATAACCAATTTTGGTTTCCACCATTAAGCCTTTCTCAAAAAAGAGATCCAGAATGAGGGTTCCATTTTTGCATATCTCCTATACTTATCCTATAGAAACATAAACATCGAAATTTGCTTATCATGTACTCTCATCTGATTTAGCGAGTGGCTCTCAAAAGTTTATACCAGAACCTAATGAGATTTTTCTTTTTCCGGAAGAAATTTATTTTTAATGCAATATACTTCTACAGAGGTCAGTCTACACTCATTTAATTTAATGATCATACTTATGAATCACCCTGTATATTTATTTGATGTCCTAAACGTTTAAGACAGCTACTAAATTATTGTAATTTTGAGGAAGTAACGCAGGACAGCTTTATAATTAAAAAAAATCTGCAAATGGCTTTATTCAGAACTTCCCCCGCAAGTGGATGTTATAACACTAAATAGTTTTAAAAACCAAAGAAAACGTAGCTGTAAAAAGTGTAAAACACTTAGCAATGCGAATTACATTAATTTTCATATATAAAAACATTATCGGTGGGATTCAAACCGCAAGGTTTGGAAATATCCCACAAGTCCACAGAGCACTTCTCAAATAATTGCGGTGCGGCTGGCTTAAATAGAACGCATTTATTGTTAACCCCTTTTCTCTCATTTCTAAGATTTATTTTGTATTTATCGGGTCACATTTTCGTCAAGTGTAAATTCTGAACTATGTCTAAATTATTAGTTTTAGCTACTTCTTACTTACAGCAAAAATAAAGAAAACATAATTTTTTATGTGGTTACCTGTGTATATTTCTCATAAATGTTCTCGGTTTACCACCAGGTAGACATATAATTTGCATGCACAATGTATACCGCTTCACCACCAATAGACGGATAGACCAACGGATAGACAGACGGACATATAGCCAGACAGACGGAATTGAGAAAACCTGTTTTTCGTCATCTAGAGACCTGTAACGTGAAGATCTGAAGAAATCTCGGAAGATAATGTTTGCTTCTGCTAATATAATAAAAAGGTAAATGCTCAGCTCATATCCTCTAGCAGAAATATTAATCCAAACCACAAGGACTACAATAAAGAACACAGAACCCCTCTGCGAAAGAAGTTCTACTCAAAGGCCTACCGGTTTACTAAATATAAACTATTTTGTACACTGCTTACCATTTTTGGCTTCTTCACTGTACTATAAAGCGAGTATTACTAAATTAAAAAGTAGTCTAGGAAATTAAATATAGACTTGTTAAACTTTTATAGATAAGCTGGAAGGGGAAAGCTCCAAAAAAGGCCGATGCGTATAATATACAAAATTATATTTTCGATGTAGGACCTGAAAGCAAAGACGGAGAGAATAAAGTAATCCAGAGCATATTATAGAAACATACAAAAACACTAAGAAATAAGAAGAGACACCTGTATACCATTTGTATAAATAAAGAATATGAGAAAATTCTTATAGAAGAGATATATGTAACTCCTAAAACGCGGCTATAGGTATGAGTCGTTAATTCTTTACAACTTTGTTAATCTCCCTGTATATGAAACAGCGTGGAGCGAGCAGAATAGACACAAGCAACTGCTAAATAGTATAACATTTATACCGTACAATAAGAAAACTCTCAGGTATTTCAAAAGAGAGATGCTTCAGTAAAAAGCTCATATCTTGAGTAACTGTACTCAGTAGACAACAAATGGTAAATATTGAATTTTTCCTCTCTTTATGTGAATTCACGAATTCAGTGATTTCAAACATGAACTGTACAAAAATGGATTTGAAAGGTAATAATAAAGTACCTTAGAAATTCACAATTGCCTCTAAGCAAAGGAATAAGTATTTAAGAAATTGCCGTAAAACAGTAAAAGTCCCCAATAGATCAATAAAATAATAAGGATCATATAGCGAAGCAATGGCCAATATTACAGGAAATGTCTTTGTTGAGAGAGCACATCATGGTGCACTTGAAAAGTGTATAACAGTAACAATCAACACCATCAAATCGGTGGTCTCTTTCTTTCTTTGTATGTATGTATGTGTGTACGTATGTATCTTTGTTGGCTATCTCCTTCGAAGATACTGGACCAATTAAATTGTATGATAGTTTCTCCTACTTTTTATACTTAGATCATAGGCCGGTTTGTATTTTCAAAAAAGTACGAAATTAAATTAAATTATATTTAATCCTACTACTAAATTCTTAATGTTCATATACCATTATAGCAGCGCCTTATTCAACGAAGCATCGGTGGTTCAGTGGTCGAATGCTCGCCTGCCACGCAGGTGGCCTGGGTTCGATTCCAAGCCGATGCATCCTTTTTTTAATTTATATTAATAAATCTCTCTTAAATTTGCGAAGCGAAGCTTAGCTCGGGTGATTCACTAGTCCTTAAATAATGTTATTATTATAACGTCTGTTCATATTTATGGATTTGGTTTCATTTTTCACTAAATTCCGTATTCCTTTTATATTTCCATATTCCCAAGACTTGGCGCAAAAATAAGTTGTTTTTAATATCATTATCAATTTGCAATCAATTTATACAGCCACTTAATTGGTTTGAGTGATCTAGTCGCGACGTGTACCATTTAACTGAACTCATAAGACTGTTCATATCAAACAAATTGTTTTTGTGGTATTAATAGCTTGTTGTGGCAACGAGTGGATGTTGTCTTTAATTGTTTGAAATCGTGAGATGCTTTCGTTCTTTCAATTTCTAGAAGATATATACAGCAAGTATTTCAATGACCGTTAAATCTAAATGCTAAGTTATATATTATTCTAAAAATAGTGAAAGTTAGTTATCCATATATGTAGAATTACTAAAATACTAGATGGGTACTTCGCAAAAACATGTTTTCTATTATTAAATTGTTAGTGGTACAGTACTTATTAGAACTACTCGATATGCTTACATAAAATCAATTAAAATTTGTGTGAGCTTTGAAATTGCCACTTTTAGCCCATTATCTATTCAAGCTTAACGTTTCCATTAAAACAGTGCGATTCGCTTCGGAGGCTTTCCTGGAATGCTGTTACGCGATTCTATTTATTATGTACTTGCACGTTTTGTTAGTCTATGCAAGATAAACAATCTATTTGCATTTCATAGAATAATACATGAAGCGATTTCCCAAAGCTGCGCAAATGCTTGCACGATATTGCACCACTAAATCAACTACATAGGTAGAGATACCTGTAATATCTAGTTCACTCCAAAACAAGCTGGAAAATTTAGTGCCTTTGTGCTTGTTATTGGATGCAGCTTTCTGTGAAACTCCAGATAGCGATAATTTATAAAAACGTGTCTCCGGTCGGTAAATCACCAGGTAAGATAATGGCAGAACTTTCTTGTGGCTTCAGACGCAGTTCATGATATGATATTTCGTTGCGCATTTTGCTACAGTAAAGAATTAAATATATTAATAACGAGGACTTTTCAGAAAAAAATACACTGTTACGTAATCGTGACATTAAGGGTTGGTTCTAATGTAAATATTTTACCTTAATGAGTGTGTTACTAATCATTCAGTTTTTTCTATAATTGAAAAGGTTTCTTCCTTTCATTATTCAGAAGCTGGAAAACCATTTCAAAGATTCGCATTGATGCCAGGTATATCAAGGCACAGAGTGATTTAATTTATTTAATTTGCACTCGTTTTATTCGTCAACCTTTTTTTATACTAGATAATCAATTGAATAAAAAAGCGGAATTTGTGCATTATTCAATCTATACCTAATATAAATTTTTTCTTAATTAATATTTGTTACACCTGTTCACATTCCCATACTGCTAGAATTATTCCACAACATTTGGTTTGGTTTCCAATTAAATTCTGAATATTGGCGTCAGAAAAATTAGTCAAAGAAGGTTTTTAGATTAGAGATCGTAGAAAACAAATTAGCATTAAACACAAATCTCCATTAAAATGTACACGCAGGAACAAATCGAAGTTCCTAGCTTTGAATCTATTTGAAATAGAATTTTTAGCCCTTCCAAATTACTGTGGAGAGTTTTTATGCAGTGTATATGGTTATTATCGTGTACAGTACTTTATTTTAACTGCGATATAAATTATGGCATGGATTAGATGCCCAAGATGCCTTTCAAAGACTATAACAAAATAGTATTTTCAAAGACTATAAAAAAAATGTATTTATCTAAAAATAGTGGTGCAAAAGAACTTCTTCGATTTAAAAAAAAATAGGCAATGCAAGACAATGGAAATGCTTTAAAAAGAATGCCAAAATATTGTAGATAAATACACACATTTATACCATGTATATCGCTAGAAATTATTAAAAAATCTATGCCAAAACGTAGATGTCAAAATTGTATTTTTACTTCCTTTTAGGAAGTATTGGATTCACCCCAAAAATTCGAAATTGAGTTTTCAACAGATCTTCACGTTTTAGAGTCCCCTGATCCCAAAAAACATATTTTTACTTCCTTTTACTACTATAAAGGAAGTATTGGATTCACCCCAAAAATTCGAAATTGAGTTTTCAACAGATCTTCACGTTTTAGAGTCCCCTGATCCCAAAAAACATATTTTTTTTCATTGGTCTGTCTGTGTGTCTGTGTGTCTGTGAACAGAATATCTCAAAAACAAAAAGAGGTATGGCATTGAAACTTCATATATAAGTTTTGTGTACTATGTAGATAAGACAGCAAGCTTTTGAAGAAAATCGCATAACCGGAAGTAGGTGTTTACTCTTGTGATTTTTCAGTATTTTTCGATTTTTTCAAAAACGGCTCCAACGATTTTTTTTAAATTTTACATTTTTCTTACATTTTTAATGTGTATTGATGTGAGATAGGTGATTTTCCAGTTGAATACTTCTAAAGTGGGTTTCTTTTGTTTTTTTTCTATTTTTTTTATTAACTCCTATTTTAAATAAAACACCCGGTATATTATTACATTTTTGAATTCACCTTAAAATTCTAGAGAAAATTTGTCTCTTCAACTAACACTCAATTTTGTACCGTTTTTGTAGAATTTGTAATTTTTGAAAATTTTTAACAAATGGTTAAAAATTAAAAATGAAATTTTTGACTAATTATAAGATCACTGTAAAAGGAAGTTGTGTGAGTGTATCACACCAGATTTTTTTTCATTGGTCTGTGTGTCTGTCTGTCTGTCTGTGTGTGTGTCTGTGAACAGAATATCTCAAAAACGAAAAGAGGTATGGCATTGAAACTTCATATATAAGTTTTGTGTACTATGTAGATGAGACAGCAAGCTTTTGAAGAAAATCGCATAACCGGAAGTAGGTGTTTACTCTTGTGATTTTTCAGTTTTTTTCGATTTTTTCAAAAACGGCTCTAACGATTTTTTTTAAACTTTACATTTTTTTTACATTTTTAATGTGTATTGATGTGAGATAGGTGATTTTCCAGTTGAATACTTCTAAAGTGGGTTTCTTTTGGTTTTTTTTCTATTTTTTTATTAACTCCTATTTTAAATAAAACACCCGGTATATTATTACATTTTTGAATTCACCTTAAAATTCTAGAGAAAATTTGTCTCTTCAACTAACACTCGATTTTGTACCGTTTTTGTAGAATTTGTAATTTTTGAAAATTTTTAACAAATGGTTAAAAATTAAAAATGAAATTTTTGACTAATTATAAGATCACTGTAAAAGGAAGTTGTGTGAGTGTATCACACCAGATTTTTTTACTTGAAAATACTCTCAATTTAGAGTGTACGAATATATAGACAGGTAACGTATGGAAGCGTTCATTGACACCAAGATTATGTTTTCACCCAGGGCTACAAATACTGAATATACATAGCCAACTACACGAAAATTAAGAACAATAACAAAAGTACCAAGTCGGCAGTTTCACAGATGAAAGTACGTTTTAAGTAGTATATGAGACTGCGATTAAATGAAAAACCAAGAGAAGACGAATACATGACTACTGAAGAAATGCACAGTGTATAGGCGTTTGAAGCAGTTTAGATATAAAAGGAGCAAAAACCCCTGAGAATAAGATATAACAAACAGTTCTACCTGAAACGGCTCAACACAAATAAGAAAGGTAATTAAAGTAGATACAAAAATCAAAGAGAGTAGTAAAAAATATTGATATAGGAGAAATAAATAAACATGAGAACGGAAATGCCAAGAACTGGAACCTCGTATAGAAGGTAAAAGATCCGCCGAAGTATTGTGATTTATGAAAACCGACAGTACTCAAAACAGAACTCAATGTACTATTACTATCTATAAAACAGTGGGAAGTAATGACAAAAGTCATATAACAAGAATGAAAATAGAAGAGAAGCTATAAAATGTCGTAAGTCAGTAAGGAAACAAGACAAGAGGGTGGCATCTCGATACAGTGTGACCGGTCCGACTCCATTCTAACTTCTCTGCTTTCTCTGCGACGTCTAGCAACTTTCTTTTTTTATCTTAAGACACGCACACTACGGAAAATCGTTAAGTAGAATATTAAGGCAAAGTGGTCTGATGATATTAAAGCCGTAGCGGGGAAAAAGTGGAAAACGTTGGCTGCTAATCGTAGAGCCTGGAAAACAAAGACGAGGAGTATATCCAACTCAAGTCAAGATAAAGAAGAAGTTGTTTAATGTTTATGTTGATAAAGTACTGCAAGTATGGAGAAGTAAGAGGGACGGGAATCGAAATGGACGACATCATCACACTTAGCGGATGACCAAGTCGTTATAGTTCACGATCAAGACAATAGACAATAAATGTTGCAAAAATTAGCTGAACACTGGCGGCAAATAAATAAGAATAAAAGAAAGTATTTTGGAATTAAAAATGAATTAAATTGGAAGCAAGTAACAATATACATATTTGGGAGTCGACACAGATAATAATGGGAAATCATATAGTACAGTAAAGCAAAACAAGCCATTAGACTATTAAATTCATTATGATGGAATAAGAACAGCAAGAAGAAAAGGAGGTAAATATTATAAATATAATAATATATCTTAATTAAAAGTAGATCAATATATGCAGCGGCATTGTGGTAATTGACTGAAAAGCCATTACAATTTCTAAAAGTAAAGGAGATGGATTACTGGAAGCGCTTAGCAACAGCTTTAAATTTGGACAGAAAAAGATGAAACAAGGAACATAATGAAGTTAGAAGAGGACATAGCAGAGAACGTCAAACGAATCCAATTGGTGTGGTATGAACATGTTCACATCAGAAAACGAGGAAGACCGCGAAAAATCTGAAGACAAGGGATAGAGGAAACACTAGTAGAGAAGGGCATAGAGGAAAATTTAGAGATAAGGATATATGCAAAAATTATTTAGAACCTGGAGACAATATTTAAGCCGAAAAACCCAAGAAGATGGAAATCATATCAGTGTGTGACTTTTTCTGTTGGAATGATTTATCATTCATTTATTTTTTAATTGATTCGATTGTAGTTGTATTGCATATAGTTTCTTACCTAAGTTTCTACAATTCTTGGAGTTACCTTCTCAACGGATGTTTATATTTCAACTTTGTTGATAATATTATAACAATGCATTTGCGAATATTTTCAACACTTTATCTTGCCTTTGTCCTATTTTATTCTATAGTTTTTTTAATATTGTAAGTTATACACCTTATCTAACTAGTTGCTTTATTCATACTCCTCCACGTATTGGAATTTCCTAATTATTATGTTTTGTTTATACACTAAGATCTACTACAATTTATTGTTCCTTTCAGCGAATACAAATTTTTGAATACTTGAAAATGTATACAGAAAAACATAAACTAATAAATGAAAGAAACTAAAAAAACTTGACAGCGCGAATCTTTCAATGGCAAGAAAAACTGATAAGGGATTTTCAATGAGAAGTAGACGTAATTTTCCACATTCACAGATAGTAGTATAAATATAATCTTTCTTAAGTTTTAGTATTGACCACAAAGATTTCGTTGGTCTGAATATGGTTCTAATAATAAATCTACTACCAGTTCATCTATATGGATGCAAAATGCCTAGAATTAGTAGTGTGAACGCGATATATTTTTATACGTCGTTTTAATAAAAATATCTGTTTTTATTACTTGTGTTTTCTCCCATCTATTGATGCAGATATTATTTAAAAAGATATGAATAAGGTAACCCTCCCAATGATTCAATGTCAACCAAACGGAAAAAAGACGACTAAATACAATTTATCTTCTCATTCCATTAAATTGAGCCAAAGTTGATTATCGATAATCAAGGAAAAAATAACTCCTTAGCACTTGCCAAAACATTATTTATCGAGTAAGTGCTAGGAGATGGCGAATATGCCATCCAGACGTTCTCCATGGAAGTCTTTTTGCAAGAAGGATGTTAGTGCTTGCAGTCTTAATTAGCATTTCTTCTGCTATTCTACTTATGTGTTAGTTCCACTGACATCTACAGACTTCTTGTCCAACGTAGATCAACAAGAACTGTGCCTAACTTCTATTATCTTTCATTACCTAGCTGTAAGTGTGTACACAGTCATCCTTCTTACGATATTCATTGCTTCCATTCTGAATTTCTGTTGTTGCCGATGTATCAGTATTGTTGATTGTTTTTCCGTATAACTTCTTTAAGGCAGCTGAATGGTGCAGCAGATTTATTGAATTGCTATATTACTTTATCTTAAAGATTGCCATAGCTAGACCGTTTACTGGGCAGGTAGTTGAAATACGTGACTTAGTCTGTGTTACTCTGCGGATCTATTAATTTCGAAATCTGTAGTTCAGGTTTCGTATTTCGCACCCGTGAGCGACGCCTACCTTTCGCTTTAATTCCGTAGAGTGACAGTCGGGAATTTTTCTTTCGGGTCCCGTCTTAATGCCGTGATAGAGTCAGCTTGAACGTTTTGTAAAGTGTCCAGCAGATGTATGGGCATGCAGTTGATTATTGTGTAGTATTTGCCCTCGCCACTGTCGGCGGATCGTTGTATTCCTGCCTTATTAATTAGGGAATTCTGTCAAATGCAATATCGGCGGATCCAAAGATGACGACCTATTTTTGCACGTGCCCAAAATCACCTTGGGGTAAGTTGACTGATGCTTTCATCGGGCTGTAACTAAAATTTCCGTTTTCTATTATGGGCTTTTCGTCTTATAGCCGCAAGTGTGGAGCTGCATTCCGACCCCTTGCAGTTAGTACTGGAAGCATCCAGAGTAGGATCTTGACCCTATCTACTCGCGTTGATAACACCTGTCAGTCGCGGTCCGCTTCAACATCAGCTACATGAATTTCATAGCACACAGAAAGGGACCCGATAAGGAACAGACATACAGGTTGAACTTTCACTTTATGTAACATTTTCTAGCGATTAGTGATCGACTGCTGCGAGCTTCACTCATACATTTGGTGTTTGGAATTCCGACGTGAGCCTGGGTTATACAGTTCGTCCCGCGAACTTTGTATGCGAAGGCATCAAACTTTGCCTCTTATTTTAATGTGTTTGATAAATAAAGTGGCTGTACTGTAAATTTTTTAAGTCTTAAATTTATGCGTTTTATGAGGTGCCTGTTAACTTTTCGGCCTATACTTGAATAACCTGTATTTTGTACCATATAGTATTGAATTTGTGATTATAGTGTGATATCATCCTTGTGGATTTGATTTTGTTACTGCTACCTGCGTGTGATTTGAGTTTTTCTTTGGGGAAACTATGTGCTACGTGAGTTTACGCATTCTCAGTTTAATTCCTGGATATATTTGTAGTTCTTTCGTAAAGATTCATTGGCGCCCTCGTCGCTTTACTAATTTTTGAGTACTTAAAGGGCTGCACGCCGTCTTCCTGACTAGCCGGCTGGCAACTGTATCCAAGTAGTCATAAAGTTTGCTTTGTTTTAAAGAATTAGCCGACGAATCTTTATGTTGGCCATTGATGGTGAGCTTGCAACAGAACATTGCCTTTGCTAGACTCATATTTTTGGTTTTGGGTATGAATATAATTATTTGCAGTATACACATTCTCAGTTTGCATCTTAAAGGTATAAATGTAGCAGACTTTGCAGGTAATTTTTTCCGATTGAGTGACAAGTGCGGCGACACTTGCTGCAATACTGACTTGGCTATTCCTTATCATAGACGGCAATTCATGTTTTTTTGTTTTAATTGAATTCTAACTTTTATTGTATTAACTTAATGGTTTGTCTTGAGAATGAGAATAGATTTAATATATTAGTAATTTATTAATTTTTCTTAATATATCAATATAGTATGATATTTTATATTTATTAGTATTGCAAAATACTAAAGATAGATTATAAACCACATGGTTAAATAGCAGCCTTGTCAAAGTTTTAGCTCTCAAGATTCATTTAGACCGAAGTGGCACTGAACAGGCGTCGCCGGTAATCTCCAAACATCAACACTTACGGCCACCCTAAAACTTCCGCAAATGCTTATCAGGTCTCGAGGATTACGAGGTCAGTGTTCAGATACCATATCGGAAGCCAGAACATCGACTTTTTAGCTGGGGAGGAAAGTAGGGTTAATCTTGGAGACGAGCTGGGGCGTTAACGAGATGATGCAGTGTAGCGTATGGAAAATGCTTCGGAGGAGGATGTCGCCGCAAAATTGTATAATATATTCGAAGCAGATTGTGTACGTAGATACAAGCGAGCACCCCCAACCCCTTGCGATACGAGCAACTTAACGGACCGGCAAATAGTGCTCATTGGAACTAACGTAAGACAATATGTCTTGAGAGGCGCTCCAGATAAGTCCATTGTCTAAATTTATGCCGCTGTCCTCCATTACTTTAAGTCGATGTAGAACTGGAATTTCAGCACGCCAACACGATGTGCTGCTAGACGAATAGTGGAGCATTAAACCCGCTCTGTAATTACTTCCATTTTAATGCAGTTCTTGCAACGGTGTGGAATGCCGACAGGTTCATTAGTCGTTTTCGAACAACCCCCCTAATTACATTCCAATCTGATTTTCTCCGTAACAACAAACTTTTAATTACAATAAGTTTCTGTTTTGAGGCAGTGTTTGAAAGTCAGTGCTCCTCCTAATGAAGTTTAAGACAGACTGAACAATTCGTGCACTGTTAAAATGCATAGCTTTAAAGGTTGTTACGCCTTTTAGAGAATAAATAATAGGTTATACAAAAGGTACGATCTGATAATTAAATATACCATAATTTGGAAATTGTAGACACTAACTTTTGGTTAGAAATTATAATATAATTTAATTTTAGATTATTATTATTATTATTATAAATTGACATGCAAATTCTCAACTAATGTTGGGGTTATAGCCCGTTCCGGATTCAAGAATCAAAAGGAGTGGGCTAATCATTGATTCTTGTATTGTCCAGTAAGAACTTCCTCACTATGTGGCATGTCCTAAGTAAGACTGCTTTCTGAATGTCGATAAAGGTGTTGGTGTGCAGTCCTAGACTTCTGAGGTTCTGTTGCATGGTTTTTAGAATAAGTCCGGTTGATGATACGATGATCGGTATTACATGAACCTTATCCAGTTGCCACATTTGCTGTATCTCCATGGCCAGCTCTGCGTATTTGCCCTTTTTCTCCCTATATTTGTCCTGCATGTTGTTATTGTTGGGTACAGCCACATCTATCAGGTATGCTGTTATTATTATTATTATTATTATTATTATTATTATCATTATCATACTATCGTCATGGCATATCAAAATGTAGAGCGCTTAAAGAAAAAATAATCCTAACAGAATATATGCGTTTTCAAAACGGGAAACTGCAAGAGCCTATATGCATATACTATTGTGTAGATTCTCATATATTGTACGAGTACCTACGTTTTCAAATAATATTGTGATTGTGTGAAACAGTGTTTTGATTATCATGTCAAGCTTTGATAGAATGGATTCCATATTATTATTTATTCTTATAGTGCAAAAGCAACAGTATAGCACTCCTAGTAACAGCGTAGAGTGAGTAATAGTTATATTAGGGCCGATTTCATAATCAATTTTAAAGCTTCATTTAACTAAAGTGACATTAGATTGTGCTGAGTGACATGTGTTACATATTTCATCATGCACATTCTAACATTACTTTAGTTAAATGAAGCTTTAAAATTGATTATGAAATCGGCCCTTATACATTTTATTAATAAATTAATATCGAAAATTTCAACAAAGTATACTTTTCAGCATCTAAAAGCGAAGAAAATGAAAGGAGGCCCTTTTCGATGCGTATACAATTCGGTGTTCCCCCAAATACTGTTTAAGAGACAGACAGCGTAATCCTTGCTACGCTAACAATCGTAGCTTTAAAGCTTGTTACATATTTTCGGAAAATGAATGGGTTGTACAAAGGGTGCGTATCTGGGAATTAAATCTACCTTAATTTGTGACTTGTATAGCAGTGTACTGGGATTATTATTTCCTCCAAGCTGCTGTAGCTACAAGAGTCTGGGGGAACATTTCCCGGTTGCCTCATTCCGTTTATTTCTTACCTGCACACTGCTGTTATTTTTTAAAATCCCTAATTAATAACATGATCTAGAATAACTCATGTATGTTGTTGGCTAACAAAAATTTTTACTGAACAAATATTCGGAAACCATATTTTATGAATGAAAATATAATGCATTGCCTATTCTCGGCGACGTAGTTACCCTTGCCGTAAAAAAACATTATTATAATATTTGTTCAGGGTGGAGCTTGTAGTGGACTTTATGTTTTTAATTAGGACAATTACAGGATAAGTGTTAAATGTGCATGAATGTAAAAGGATGTAAACCAACGGTCTTGTGCCGTCTCACACTAGAAATTAGTAAAGACTTGGTTCCGTTGGTTGAGGATGGAATGCCAGAACGCCTTATGCAATCTCACACAAGGAATGTAATAAACTCTTGCATGCTTTTGGCAGAGGTTCGTGAATACAGAAATATATCTAACTGCATTAGTTTATTGACTAGAAAGTTCCATAAAAACAGGACGTAAATTACAAAGGTTGAGTACATTGTCCTAGTTCAAATTGCATTTCTACTGGCGTGTTACATTTCATAACAAACTGTAACATCAGCATAATTGCAGCTTATTCATCAGGTTAAGTGCTGATTGTTTGTCATGCATTTCTATCTGCAACCGTTGGTTACGAAATATACGCACAATTAATTATAAAAGTTCAAAACCATGTTTTTGTTTCTAAACATATTAAAAAAAAAATTATTTTGAAAATACGGTGCCGCTTAATTGCTTGTGTCCTTAACACCACACATTTTCAAATAATTAAATAAATTAGAATTTATTGAAACACGAATAAAAGCAGTTTGTATAAACAAATAGTTAAATAGGATAATTAGGAAAGTATTAAAATAGAGAGAGAGAGCTTAGAAATCAACTGAAAGGAGAAGCTATATAGAAAGGAAGTTGCACAAAAGGAGGGACAGAAAATGTCTAGGTTTTCTGAATATTTACGACAGCATGAAAGACTACGGTAGCAGTAACCTTGTTGAACAGAAATCAAGAGATTACTAATTATGAAATATCGGGGGTTATAGTAATCGAAATATAGCTAGAGATAACACAGTATTAGATAATTTCGAGCAAAGTTAATATTTAAAAAATAAAATTCTGTATATTCAGGGTGTTTCAAACACCTCACGGACATTTTAATCCTTTGAATAATTTCTACAAGTAGAACTGCTCATTGTCTCTGAAACCAAACAAGTAAAAATTTACCAAAATCAGAAGGAACTAGACAATGAGCAGCAAAGAATTTGCGAGGAGAACCTCTCTTACTTTATTCGCAGTCGCCTGAGCGTATGCTGTGGTAGTTTAGGCAATTTTGCATCTGTATATGTTTGGGTATTGAATTAGCTTTGTTCGTTTACTCCATATTTTATTTATTTGCATATAAGTGAAGCAAGCCGGTTTTCGGTTTTCTTAACTGATTCAGCACCACTGATTACTGGCACACCTTGCTGAGTATTCATAAGTTTCGCTTTGCATTTATAGTTTTCCAAAAGACATTTGACAGCATCGAGACATGGACAATACTTAACTTATTGCAAGGTATAAGAATAGACGCCATATAGACTAAGATCATTGAAAATGTCTAACAGAATGCTACTCTAAAATTAAGAAGCAACGCCGATATAAAAACTGAGAAAATTCAAATTGGCAGAGGGATTCGACAGGGTGCTACGATATCACCCGAACTCTTCGCGTCGCCCTAGAAGATACTTTTAAGAACCTCTCATGGAAAAAAATGGCATAAAGGTAAATTTCACACATCTGAGTCATTTACGCTTCGTGGACCTTATATCCTAATATTCTCTGATACCAACAATAATGATTGAAGAACTCAGAAAAATAGAACTTAAGATGAATTTAATAATGTATTTGATATCGGTATTATACCGGTAGCTTCATACGGACTTGAAACCATGGCTCTAACAAAGAAAAGTGCAAATCGGCTACGAATAATGCAAAGAACTATGGAGAGAATAGCGACAAAATTAGAAACGACGAAATAAGACACAGAATAAGAACAATATATATTATACAACGAGTTGCAAAATTAAAGTGGAGCTGGTCTGGCCATATTGCACGGGACTCTAATAAACTAATAACATTACCCATTGGATACCCAGAGAAACAAAAAGAGACAGAGGAAGACCACCTATAAGATGGGTCGATGATATTCGAAAGGTAGGTGGATTTTGTGAAAAACGATGACACCAATAGGCCTAGGACAAAGATAGGTGAAGAAGTGGACGGTAGATGGCCAATAAAAAAGAATAAGAAGAAGTTTAAGCTAAACCTCCAATCAATTGCCAGTTTAACATAATTTTGACAAGGAGAATTTCAAAAACACTCTTTCTCGGAAATTGTTTATTTACGCATTTTAAATGGGTTAAAAAGCAGAGACAAAACAACAAACTTTGAGGCATTTTAGAAAAATTATCTGACAACTGAAAGTGGAAAATACTCAATTCTATAGAGTAGAAAACTATTTTTTAAACGTCACATATGCATGGCATTAGTTCCATGTTAAATAGGAATAACTCTTGTATGGTTTTCTGCAAGTGGGAAAGCTTTTACAATGGTTTAGAACAATAGTTGTTACATATCTGTATCCAACGGTTTCTGGTTATTACTAATAGAATTCTAGTAGGACCAAAGAATATGACTACAGCAGTCAACGTCTAGGACACCTAGTACTCCGTATGCTTAGATGTTGTCCATAACAAACTTATGATAGTTACATAACCTATAATTTTATTATACAACGTGATTGTGGTTGCTGAGTAGGTATAGTTCGGGTTTCCTTTTTCCTGTGTGCTATAACCATATTTAACCAAAATCGAATAATACAAGTCGCCTATAAAATGTGTATTGTGTAAGGTATCCTGGTGTAGGGATTGCCAAGTACCTTAGACATCGACTGCTATGGGCATATGATCAAAGTCCTAATCATAGAATTTTGTTGAGACTAAGGAATTCCAAACCTATCAAGGGATCTTTTACATGCTACACATCGTAGTAACATGGGATCCTCGGCTTTAAATGAATGATGGCATTCTGCAAAGGGTTTCACCAACATCTTTATTTTAAAAAACCTCACCGTGACCGGAAATCGAACTCGTAACCCTTAGATAAGTAGTCAGAATGCTGAACTATTGACCTAGCGTGCCCGGCCAAAAATACAATTTAAACCATGGCCAATGGTAAAGCGTTGTCGCCCAAGACCTGGAAGAAGATGTACATAATTCGAAGGATGAACTACAGGCGTGTAGGGAAACAAATCAGATGGAACTGGATACAACTGCAGACGTGGATACAAGCGATGATTTCAACGAAGACATAAGCGAATACCAACCTGAAAAAGATAATAGTAATGAAACCTCCCATGAAGCTGCTAATGAAACTGATTCAGCAAATGATACTGTTCCATCTGAATCACTTTACTGATGAAAAATGCGATTCTGTTCGCCATTCAGAAAAAAAAGCAGTGATGAGTGGAATGAATCAGAAGTAAAGCTTCTTCTTATTCTTCTTCTTCTTGCACCATCTCCTTTCGAAGGTTGGTAATCCAAACAGCTAACATAACACCGCTGCCCGGAAGGTGTCAGCTGATGTATAGCCAAACCAGCTTACAGGACAAGAAATTAAAAAAAAATGGTCAGGATGTAACATCGCTTAATGTTTGCTCAACACATTTCGACGATCAATTATTACTGCACTGTATAAACGCAAGAGCAAATACTTATTTCAATAATATGCATTTTTCAAAAATCAAAGATCAGAAATTAGGTAGATAAGAATCTCCAAGAAATTTAAAAGATCGTGGATTATGTCTTTTAGTAAGAAGTGTTACAGTGGCATTAGTAGATCAGTGACCCACTATATTATCACGGTATTTTTAAAGAACAATTGGTAGAAATTGATTTGAACTGCTTCTGCCAAACATAATTTCGTCAGTATATCCCCAATCAAACACACGAGCACGGTATCAAGTTCTACAAAATATGTACAGCGATGATTTTATTTTGGGCCTTTCAATTTATTGTGGTAAGAGAACAGTGCAAAAGAAAAACGGGTATGCCGCTTCAGTTGTTTTTAAATTAAATGAAAAGTATTTGAACAATTTTTACTGCAGCTATAGATTGGCCAAGTATCTACTAAACAATAAAACTACTACGTATGTACGATACCTTAAGAAAAAATAAAATAGGAAATCCACTAACGGTAGTACCAAGTAGAATAAAAAGGGGAGAACATCTTTGCAAAGGCAAGAAGAAAAGAAGAGTAAGAAAATTCCAAATAATCGTCATCGAAATGCAACTATCAACTAAGTCGAGAAATCTGAATACCTAGAAGTCATTATCAACATCAAAGGTTTCATCAACAAAATAGAATTCGGCAACAAAGAAATCATAAACAGCATGTAAAGAAGCAGAAAAACTCCCGGAAGCATTCAGTCTGTCTGGTAGGAAAAGAATATTTCCAAAGAAACTAAACTTCGCAGAGGAAAAGGTCTTGTGGAATGAGTCTTGACATACTGGTATCAAGTGTGGACGATTACAAAAAAAATTAGAAGAAAACTGAATTCCTTCGGCATGGATTATCTTAGAAAAGCCATATACAAAATATTATGAAGGCATGAAAAAGAGTAGAATTAAGAAAAGAAGAGTGAAATGGTTCGGATATGTTCTCCAAATGACGAACAAAAGTGGCCAAGTCGAGTATACCAATGGAAACCGAGAAGGAGGAGCAAACGGGATCGTTCAAGATGATCTTAGAACGAAGGAATGGGGAAAGCTATGGATAACCGACAACTGGAAGAGGAAGATGTCTAAGATAGAAGAACGTGCCATTTAGATTTGGGGATGTAGAGTTAAGCTGTTTTAAAGCCGATATATATGCTTCGGAAATGGTCGAAGTAACTATAAGAAAAGCGATACGAAATATAAATACAAAATTGCAGCTGATTATAATGCCTTCAACTCTGGAAGAGAGAGGACAGAGGAAATGACTTCACATTATTCTACGCCAAGAAAGTCTGTAATATGGAACATAAAAGTCTTTTTTATATGGTAAACCTATGTTTATGGAATGGGAATTAGCTGTAAGATGGTATGTTGCCCCGCGTTTGCAGAATGACGCAAAGCTACCTTATAATAGTTATTTAGTTTTGTTTCAACATTTTGTTTTGAGTTTTGTACATAAGTTATTTATTTATTTACAACGGGTTATAATCCGATTATGTTGTTTATTTAATTTTGTAACCATAATATTGTTTATTGGTCCTCGATAGCGGGTGTAATATGGATTTTATGGTCCGAGGGTCTATAGAGTTATTAAGCAGTATAATAAATACCAATAATGTAAATTTTGTTTCGGACTACGATTTTTTTTATTGATGTGGTCACTAACGTTTTGGTTTTGCCTATTCTTCTATTTGTTTTTACTAAAGCTTATTCGAGCATTATTTGGTGCTTGCAAGCATTAACTGTAACCATTTTCATACATGCTTATATACTTGATTCAAATAGACCTGTTGATAAAAACATTTCCAACGACTTTTATAACAATTGATATCGTGTTGAGAGTTAATGCGAGTTAAATATTTGCTAGCGAATAATTAACTACAGATAAGAAGCTGCTCGGATACATTTTCAATGGCTACAGCAGGTAATATTAAGAGTGCTTGGATTTTAATTGAACCAAATATTAATTAAACATTTATAGCATTATGCGAATATGACAACAGGCAACATTTATTCATTAATTCCTGTTACAGAATTCTCTATTATAAATGGCATGCCTGAATAAAAAGACTCTCTTTTGTTGTTTGTTTAACATCAACTAAATGCGAATATTAAGTTTCTGAACTGAAGTAAATAATGTACGTATATGAAACTAGTGAATCACCCGAGCAAAGCTTCGGTTTGCTAATTTAAGATAGATTCATTAATATAAATTGCCCGCGTGAAAGGCAAGCATTCTACCATTGAACCAACGATGCTTCGTTGAATAAGGCGCTGTTATAATGGTATATAGTGAATCACCTGAGCTACGCTTCGCTTACTTAAAAAAAATCGGTTTAAAAGTCTAAAAATTAGTAAAATTTTAAGCTATCATTCAATTTAATCGGTCCAGTATCTTCGGGGGAGAACAAACATACAAAGAGACCACCGATTTTATGGTATAGGATAGTATATGTGCGATGGAATCTTTTTAGTGGGACAGAAAACGGCGACGGATTGCTAACTTCAATATTCCTTAATTTGCTTATTAATGCAAATAAAAACTACTATAAAACAATACTGCTAGTTGTAGGCTATTCAAAGTTAAATCAACCCTTCATGGTGGTATAACATAGCTATTGTAATCAACTTAACTATATTACAGATACCGAAGTAATTCGATTGGTGTACAGAAAAAGCGTTAAAGTTTTATCGACAATTCTTCACATCATTTACGTTGTACTATTCATAGCAAATGCAATACGCTTAAAGCCTACATTTAAGCTCTTCACGATTCTACCCTCGGTTAAAGAAAAGACAAAGCATCCCAGCAATGAATTCAAATATCCAGACAAATAAAGCACTAGACTCGTGCGAGACACCAAGATCGATGGAATATTCACGTCGTTGGAACAACTTTATTAAGCGTGATGAAAAAGGAGCCAGTAACACAGCATGCATACTAATTTATGGATTTAAATTTTTGTTCCTAGAAACTAAAACAAAGCTCCAGGCCTACTTAAAGCTCCTGAAATAAATCAAGGGAGGTGTTGCGGAAGCCTGCCGTTTTCTTAACGACAGAAACAGCAATAAAATCCATCGACCTGATATTTATTCAACTCCATTTTGAAGTTAATTGGAGCCTTAACGAAATTGGAGCTTAAAATGGTTTTTGTTTTTCCATCTAATTTAATTCGCCTGTAAATATACTGTCACCCTCAGTGTTTAAAGGATTTAAATTCTGATTGATACATCGTTTCTCTTGATGGACATAACCAAAAAGCTAAATCTTCTGCTCTAAAATGGTTGCTGCATGCGTTTTAGCTGCAAAAGTTTTGTTTTATAAATATAAACAGTAATGCTATTCCTGGCTTTTCGTATAATCCCGACCACGCGGCTCCGGAAAAATGTAATAACCATTTGATGAAAAATTGCGTTAAGGTGGATTTTGTGGAAACCAGCGCCCTCTCAGGTTAAATCCAGTCAAATTTGGAGGCACAAAGAACTTTTCCAGCGGCACGTACCAGAAAGAAAGGCGATGTGTTTCGAAAATTTCCTAACAAGATAAGGTGAGCAAGTAACAAAATCTGCTGTGTCAGCGAAACCCTCGTTTGGAAAAGTTTATGACAACTTTCGCGAAGGTACACGTATATTTGGAACTTTTATCGAACAGGTTTGCAACGTTATACCTTATCTCCGTTTGTCCAGCCTGAAACGGCGGCTTCGAGTTGCCGCACTAACGCCCTTCGGGTATTCGTCAAATGTCATATTGGCTCCTTTATTATATTATGAGCAATTTGTTATTCCACTTCCGACAAAAGTGGTCTATAACGCATTTAAAGGTTATTTCCGTGCTTCCACTTTGGAAATGGCAGTTAGCTTCCGGTCGAAACTTTGCCTATAATGTTGTAACAATAAACTTTTGAACACCAACCTACTTTTATTGGTTAGTTACAAAAAAATATTTGCTATTTTTTACTGAAGAGTTGAATTGGTTTCAATTAATTGAATCGCTGATATAGCAGGACAGCTGTATAGGTAATTTGCAACCCTTCTAAATTGAATTTTCGTTCAAACGGGACAAACAAAACAATTGCAGTCACAATTTGGTCGGTTCAGTAGTTGTTGTAAAGTAAATCACATGAATAGCTGATGTAAAAGTACCGTTCACAGTTACAGTGGAACTTTTTCAGCACGTTTCAGGGCGTTACAATAATGTCCATTGATAGTGAACAAACAATTAATTTAAGATAACATCGAAAGAAAAACTACGGGAATGTATCGACAGTGTGTTTAGCAATATGTAAAAGAGATTAAAAGACTTCTGTTCAAAATATTTTAATGTGCAGTGGTCTTAGAGTTTATGGGATAAAATTTTACCAATGTTGATATATAAGTCATATCATACAGTAAAGGTATAATCTCAAAAACTCAATATAAACGCACCACATAAAAAAATATCGAAAAAAAGCTGTCGCAGTTTTATTCTCAACAAGTGATAGAGGATTTTCAATAGAAAGTGAATGAAATTGTTATTATAGTACAGTAAAATTGTCGTTTTACCTTAAAAAATTGGCCACGGCTATTCCTCTTGCCCAGTGGTTTAGGGCCATGAGAAATGTGGAGACGAGGAGCTAACGAAGAATAATTGTTCAATAGACCTAATCTAAGAATCGTTAGGAAGCATAGAATAGAATGGCTAGACTATGTGGCTGATGGCGTTAAATGAATAGAAATGTTACTACATGCACCACAACGCGTAATATCCAAGGGACAACCAAAACTAACCTGGTTAGCATGTATCGAAGAAGAACTATTAAAGAAGGTGAACTGAAAAATTAATGGTAAAAAATCGTCAAGAAAGTATGAAATAGGATCGCTAAAAACTTTAACGGATAGTACATTATATTAAGGACAAAATCAAATGCCAGCATCTCCATTATAGTACCGTGTGTCCACAGGAATACGCACCATAGGGATAACCAAATAGAATAGAAAGATCGGCTAACGCTGGAATCGCCGGCACGCTAAAACGTTGTTTTCTGGCTTCTGACTC
Source organism: Agriotes lineatus (assembly GCA_940337035.1). Taxonomy (NCBI): domain Eukaryota; kingdom Metazoa; phylum Arthropoda; class Insecta; order Coleoptera; family Elateridae; genus Agriotes; species Agriotes lineatus. The sequence goes on along the minus strand of CALNHX010010386.1, from coordinate 5,916 downwards.
GCCACTGTATGAAACAATATTGTTATAAATGGTACAAGAAAAGGGACGGTGGTCATAGCACTGGTTGATATTTATATTCTATTAGCATTATCTTATCTCTATGGTGCGTACTCCTGTGGACACACGGTATGTCTCATCTAGCATAGAGGAAGTTAAATAATGGAAGAGTGTTAATACATATTGCACCATAAACATTCCTACAACTATAGCACATGTGAAATTTCGGGTAAATGAATTACACACAGCTTCTTTAAATGATTAGATAGTTTGCAAAAATAGAAGATCGATTACATATATGATCAAACCTCAACTTTAAAGTCAATAGCTATTTCAACATGTAAGATATTTAATAGACATACAACTCAATTGCAACTGCAAACTAGAGGCTGATGGTAAACATATCAAATAAAAGAGCAAAAATAAACTAGAGTTGGGTGAAGTGGTGCCAGGACATTGGTGTTCATCGCGATCGAATGCTGAACCAGCTTAAGGGTGTATAAGACAGTCGTCCGCTATGTCGCCTTCTATGGTGCAAAGTGATGACCTGCGACTACCAGGCATGAGTAATCTCTTCACACGATGAAGATGCACATGCTCAGGTAGACGTTGGAACTAACTCGACTGGAATATGTCATGAACAATCATGGAGAAGATGAGAGAATCACGCCTCCCAAGGGTTTCGGATATTTTTTAATAATGTTGGTCGACTTTTTCCAAAAAAGTGAAAACCTTTACTAACATGATCCTCTGTAACACCATACATTTTGAAGACTCATTACTAAGTGATAGAGTGGAGACGCGCTAATCTACAACACCCAAACTTCATAGACTAGTCATTATTTGGGTAGGAGTATTCAAAGAATCAGTATTCTCTCACTATCAATACGCTTCCATGTGTACCAGAATCGATAATGCAACTAGCATGTTGTTCTGAGAAAGAAAAGTGTGCTGAAAATTGCAAATGTCAAGCACAGCATAGGCATAAGCAGTCTATAACTGTGTAGTTGGGTGTGGTAGCGATAAAGAGATTATTACGTCATTTTGACAGTGAGTAGGAGAGGAGCAAAGGCAGCCGGTTTCTCAGCCGGAGCTGATCGTGGGCTAAAAAAAATACCATAATCTTAAACTGAAAAAAATATGGGCGTCAAGTAGCAACTAACCCAGCACAATGCTAATGTCGTCGAAAGCACTACTAACCAATTCCTGAAAAAGAGAGAAAGCGGAGAGTGCATAAATAAAATCACAGGTATAGATAACGAATCAGTATAGTTTATAACAACAAAGGTTGTGCATACACAAAAACACTGCAAACCAGATCAAAATACCTCAGCAGTAAGGGAGAGCCACTTAAGAAGTCTGGAAAGTATATGAACAATTTATGAATATTTAGCATCACAGGTAGCTTACTGGGTAAAAGCGCATGATCGCGCTAGCGTAATTGAAGGTTAAATTTTGGGTTCGGATTGAATTTGACTTTAAACCCACAAATGCGAGAACATTCTTATGTTATTAATAATTAAGAGAAAGGTCCAATAAACCACAATATGTTGAGGTAGATTAGACCATTATATAACCCGGAATATGCTTAGTAAATACAAAATGCGTATTAACAAAGTGCATAAGACTGAGGAAATTCAAACATATGAAAATATTGGTGACACTGTAAGTCTATGTCAAATTTGAGGTTAGTAGGTTAGGTTTTGCGTCGATCTGTGTCAAAACTGATGGAAAATCTAACCGGATAATCTCGAATTTGACATAGATTTACAGTACCACCAACATATTATTTATACGTTTGAATTTCCACAGCCGTCCCTTATAGACTTTTTTAATGAACATGTATTTAAAATCCGCATCGATTTTAATACGCCGGGCAAAGAGTATTAATTAGAGCAATATATTGCAAGTAGCGGAATAATTAAGTTTCATCCAACCGCGTTAATCGGTCACTAACATGAAGTGAATATCCAAAACCTTAAGTTCCAAATACAGCATGCAGAATTTCTTCACAAGATCCAAAGGTTAAAAATAGCAATAACTTGGATGGTACGTGAGACACATCCAAAATTTTCAAATCTGATCTTTGGTTTGAATTAATCAACTAATCTGCCCTAAACAAGTAACTTATATGTTAAACTATACTTATGTAATCATAAAGATCTGATATTTGCCAAATACATTAAAAACTAACGCGAAACAGTAACACATTAAAAAGAATCCCATATTGCAGGTTAGGCCGAAGTCCAAATATTTGGCGCAGCTAAAATAGTGTGGATTAAAACAGACTTTTGTTAGCTGTTCACCAGGTCGCGATCAGGCGTATCAGAAGCTCGGTCGATAAACGTTAAGGGAGCCAGGTGATTACGCCAAGTTCAATCGCCAGTTCTGCGTTGCAATCTTCGACTGCAGGTAAAGTATGATTTCGACGATGAAGCCTCAAGAGTAATCTGACTTCGAACCTCTTGCAGGAATGGAATCCACATACACACAAATCCAGGGCGAGCAGGTTGCGATAACTCAAGGACAAATTACCTTCGCTCGTACTAAAAAGGAGCTAAATTAGCCCGTACTAACAGGAGCTGAAACGAATGGAGCGCAATAGAATCTAAGCAAATAGTACAAAAGGAGCTATGGCCTACCGTTGAAATGTTTTTGGCTCCGTTTTCCAAAGTAGTAACATGCTCCGTGTCAGATAGAAATCCATAACATGCCTGTTTTTAAGAAATCGCGAAAATACTTTGTCTAGGAAGTTGATCAAATTTCTCCGAAAGAATCCGTGATCCAATATCGATCTCTCAATAGAGCATGGCAGCGAAAACCCAAATTAACCAAACATTTTACTTCAAAAACGTATTTCACAAAGCATGTTTTTTCCAAAGCAGCACACATTGGCAAAACGACAGAAAAAAATTGAAAACCCTTGAGAAACTAGGATAGGCAACCAAAGCAGCTCGGTGCGTGAAGTAAAGCATAAAATAGAGTAAACTATTTAGAAATAATAAACACTGATATATGAAACTTGACTGGTGGCTTAAGTATATTGTAGGTAAAATCCTGATTTATCAAAAATAAGGAAATTCAATGCGTAAATGCCTATAAACGACTTTTGACCCGTAACAAGATCTGTGACAACAATCATGTAGGTGATGAAAATGTACTTTTGGACTCAGAAGATGAATTAAAACCTTAAATACTCTCTTCCTAGGTTAAAAGCTATTTTAGTATTAATAACTGGCGGTTTTACAGAGTGGCGGGTAATTTATTTCATGGTTACTAAATTAGTTATGACACGGGATAGAAAAGCACATTTTGGCAACGGTACGAGATATCCACAAATCTCCTTAGAACCGACCTAAAATAAGTTACAGATAAAAAAAGTAAATATAATTTTTGGCGGCCATCTTAAAATTATGACGCCACTCAGGCTTTCCACCACAGATTTAGGCAAAATACTTGGTAGTACGTGATTGTGTGATTTATAAGCTATATATGCTCACTAGTCATACTATTCCATCGTTGAAAATTCTACCGAATTAGTTATGCCCCTCAATTATATATGCTGTAACTGTTACTATGCCATGTTAACCATAAACCCTGTACTTCCATTTTTATAGGTTCAATTTTAATGTAAAATCAAACTAGAGCACAACCTATTAACATTTCTTTAACGCGACTTTCACCAATAACATTGTAATGCATACTGGCCATAAACCTAGGCTTCCAGACGGTTTTATGACTAGTCCGTAGAAAGGTTATATAATTTACAATACATTAACGGTAGTATTAAATCTTGATTAATACCAGATTTCGCATACGAAACTTTTCGAAACTACCAAAACTGGGCCGAGTAAGGCAGTAAAAATGTAATCTAATTAAATACTAGAGTAAAAAATGAGACAAGCGTCTGAAAGCAACACAAATTATAACAAATGGCTAGCTAAAAATAGACTACCTAATGCATTATCATCAAACAAAAATTAATCATTACTGTGTTAGTTCACCTAATGCTAATTTTCAGATCAATCAAGATCTCATTATAATGTCAGTTTGATGCGCGGGACGTCATTTTTCAGAGATGGATGGTAACGGGGTTAAAAAATTTAAGATAATAATTGCAATGAAAATTTACCTCTAATTATTACAATTGTTCTGTATAATATTAAAAAAAAAGTTTGCTCTGATCTCTCAGAAGATGCAAAATTTAATAATTTGGGTTAGTTTATTCTGAAGGTGTTTATTTGTAAATACTTTAAGATGATTATTGTTGGTCGTTTTGATCAAGAAAATATTAAACTATATAATTTTTCATAAATCAAATGTAATAGTATATTTTACAACAAGTTGAAGATGTTTTTTATTATAGTTTGAGCGCCAAGGCATTTCTTCTTAACAATTTTGAATATTTTTAATAAAGAGGCAAGTTATTTCAGCTATTTGTTAATATTAGCTGAATATAAAATCTTAAAACGCACTGTATTATTCCTGAGAATAGCGGATATTATAACCGTAATCAAAATGCTTATAATCTAAAAACAAAGGGATAACTTTCGGATGAAAACCAAATTAAGCCTCAATTTTCTCCTCGAAATTAGAAAGCAAATAATATTCAGCCTCATCTGAAATTTCATGCTGTAAACTATGCTTTACGGCGCAGTTTGAATTAGGGCTGCGCCACTCACTTTAGTTATTTCAGGTAATCTTGGCGATAAAAGTTTTTACGATTGAAACTGTAGTTCGCAATTTGCAGTAATTTATATAGCAGTTGCGTTTATTGCGAATAGCAATGCAAAAAGTTTAGCTACAGTAAAATTTTTAATTCAAAATTTGTACCTGGGCCTTTGTTGTCGAGATCTGAGAACCACTTGAGATTACAACGCTCACAAAGCATAATACGACCAATGTCCAAACTTTAAATTAGGTTGGGTGGGTTGAGTGAAACTAGAGTTCTGCAACTACCAACACAAGAATATGCAGAAGCAAGTTCTATAGCATTCTCAGGGGGTGGTAATATTGCTTCAATTCAATTTTCAACTGTTTGCGGTTATATCGCATCCGTTGTATCAAGTTTAATATAGTAAGCGCATGAAGGGTCGACTCATCCTTTGAAACAAATAGAGCGTCTTTAGGTTTCGAAGATCAAATAGAGAAGTATCCTGAAATATTCGTTTTCCAAACTTCAGAAGTCTTTCTTAAGCTATTGTGTTGTGTTACAGATTCCTATACCGGAAATATGAAAAACACGGCGTACACATTTAGGATTTGTGTCCATGCTACGAACAATTGCAGAATTTGCTTGCACATTTTTTTCGGTAATTACAATAATTCCAGAAGAAATTAAGATAGTATGTCAGTGCCAGATATAAGGGATATTCATTTTAGATAAAAAGTGGGGCAAACCTTTTAAACATAGATATTGGTTACGGGGATTCGAAATTTATGTCCTTTATCGTAGCAATTTCCCTGTATTTTTATTGTTATTGGAAATCATAATTTCGTACAGTTAGTAATTAAGATTAAATGGAGAGATAGCAGCTGTAAGGGTTTGTATTTCTCACTGCTTCTTCACAAAACCTGCATTTGGTAATAACTAGAATATTATTCCATGAATAAATGACATCCAATAATGCAATTTCAAAATAAACACTTGGGATAATGATTAATGTCGGACTTTTTGAAATTGTACTGCTATCCATTTTAATTTGGAACAGAGTTATGTGATAATATTGAAAAATTCCAACCATTCTGCAAGATTCATATTAATGTCATTTTAATTACTGCGGAAATCTGTTACGCCACAAATTACAAAACCTTTTTATTTCTCAGGCACCAAATCACCAGCTGGGGACACATTGATTAATGTTTTGCACTCAAGAAGGGAAATTTTTGTAATTCAACCTTCACTTTACTACCCGAAAA